>CAUYRT010063550.1:0-29729 GCA_963574885.1 Lepilemur ruficaudatus | reverse complement strand
AATTAATTTCTTTTCTATTATTAGTAGAGACGGGGTCTCGCTCTTGCTCAGGCTGGTTTTGAACTCCTGACCTTGAGCAATCCGCCCGCCTCGGCCTCCCAGAGTGCTAGGATTACAGGCGTGAGCCACCGCGCCCGGCCTTTTATATATTCTTTAAATAAATAACCATTCAGATTCTTTGGCCATTTTAATTGAGTTGTAAGAGTTCATTGTATATTCTAGATAGAGACCTGTGATCAGATATGTGATTCATAATTATTGTCTCCCATTCTGTGAGTTGTTTTCTCACTATCTTGATAGTGTCCTTTGAAACACAAAAGTTTTTTGTTTGATGAAGTCCAATTTATTTATATTTTGTTGCTTGTGCTTTTGGTTTCATATCTGAGAATCCTCTGCCAATTCCAAAATTGCAAAGATTTATTCCTATGTTTTCTTCCAAGACTTTTATAGTTCTTACATTTATGTCTTTGGTTCATTTTGAGTTAAATTTTGTATATGGTGCTTGCTTCAGCACATATACTAAAATTAGGATGATGCAGAGAAGATTAGCATGGTACCTGCACAAGGATGACATGCAAATTCATGAAGCAGTCCATATTTTTTTTTTTAATTATATAGGGTGTGAGGTAGGGGATTACAGTGGTTTGAATGTGTTCCCCAAATTTTCATGTGTTGGAAACTTAATCTCTAAATTCATATGTTGATGGTATTTAGAGATGCTACTTTTGGGAGGTAATTAGGATTAGATAAGGCTATCCGGGTGGGGCCTCCATGATGGGACTACTTAATAAGAAGAGAGACCTGAACTAGCACACTCTTGCCTTCTCACCATGTGATGCCTTTTGCCATGTTATGGCATAACAAGAAGGCCCATACCAGATGCTGGTGCCATAATATTGAACTTCCCAGTGTCTAGAACTGTAAGAAATAAATTTCTTTTCTGTATCAATTACCCAGTCTGTGGTAATTATCCAGTCTGTTTGAGACCAGCCCAGGCAACATAGCAAGGCCCTGTCTCTACAAAAAATTTAAAAATTAGCCGGCCATGGCAGCATGCTCTTGTAGTCCTAACTACTTGGGAGGCTGAGACAGGAGAATCACTTGGATTCAGCCCAGGAGTTTGAGGCTGCAGTGAGCTATGATCATACTATTGCACTCCAGGCTGGGCAACATAGTGAGACCCTGTCTTTAAAAAAAAATGGAATTTTTCACATAAAAACTTGACCTAATTTCCAGCTTCTCTGTAAAGATTGGAAGTTCTGACCATACAGAATGGCCTGTTATTTCCCCGTAGTCAGTCAATTCTAAGTCCCCGCTCTGCTTTGAGACAGGGGCCATACTCCTGTAACCTCTAGCTGCACTACTTGCAGGGTAAGTGCCCTTGTGGGCTCTTTAACTGCCCCACTTCTGTCCCATGAGCCTGCCTGGCTCTGAAGGCCGGTAAATTTCTGACTCCAACCATACACCCCTCTTCTTAGGGAGGATGATGAACCTCACTTTGTACATAAGGATTAGTGAATGTATTAGTTAGCTGTTGCTGTGTAACAAACTATCCAAAAACTTGGTGTCTTTAAACAGTAGCTAGTTCCTTAGCTCACAAACCTATAAGCCAGTGGTTTAGATCAATCTCTGTTGCCACCTTAACCTGGCTGATCATTTGTAGATCAGCTGTGGTTGACTTTGTTGATCTCGCTGGATCCTCTCACATGTCCTCGCTGTATAACCCATACCTATGTCTAGTGACCTAATAGGTTCCCAGGAAGACCTGATTCCCATCACTGATGACATGAACTCCCTCAGAACACTGACCTGTCTCTTTCCCCATTCTTCACTGCCAGAGAACTCTGAAGGGGACAATCCAACTGATTGAGAAAATGTGTGTGATGTTTCAGGAGCCAGTGACCTTCCGGGATGTGGCTGTGGACTTCACTCAGGAGGAGTGGGGGCAGCTGGACCCTACCCAGAGGACCCTCTACCGTGATGTGATGCTGGAGACCTTTGGGCACCTGCTCTCCATAGGTAAGGCCCGCTTCTCAAGCGGTGGTGACTGATTCTTCCTGGGTCATAGGTTGTGAGGCCACTGGTGTGAGGACATGACCTTGGGTTCTCACTGCCTGTGAGACATGCATGCAGGGGGTTGTCTACACTTTTTTGTCCCAATGAAAAGCCTTTGCTTTGTTGTGAGGTGCCCACATATCCTGACAGGAGTCTAGACTGGAGCATGGGTTCTTTCTTTCTCTCCAAAGCAGTGCCCCACATCCTGTGTCTTTCCCTGTGTGCAGGTCCTGAACTTCCCAAACCTGAAGTCATCTCCCAGCTGGAACAAGGAGCTGAGCTATGGGTGGCAGAAAGAGGAACTACCCAGGGCCGTTGTCCAGGTAAGAACTCACCAAATGGGAACCCCTGATAGGAGCAGACCAACAGGCCACAAGAGATAAACTTCATGGAAAGGGTGGTGTCTGAGGGGTCCTCAGGACCACCCTGTTTTGTGGGAGCTCACAGACTCAGCACAGAGTCATATTCATAGCTATGGCTTTTTATTTTTAAGAGATAGTCTTGCTCTGTCCCCCTTGCTGAAGTGCAGTTGCACCATCATAGCTCACTGTAACCTCAAATTCCTGGGCTCAAGCCATCCTCCTGCCTCAGCCTCCCAAGTAGCTGGGACTACAGGTGCGTGCCACTGTGCTTGACTAATTTTTTAAATTTTTTGTAGAGACAGAATCTCTATGTTGCCCACGCTGGTCTCAAACTCCTGGTCTCAAGGATCCTTCTGCCTCAGTCTTCCAGAGTGTTGAGATTACAGGTGTGGGCCACTGCACCCAACCAACAATTGATTATGATGAAAGGATCCAGAGCAAAACCAGCACAGGAAAAAGGCATACGGAGCGAAGTCCAGAGGAAACCAGACATAAGTTTCCAGAGTCCTCTTCCTGTGGATTCACACAGGACATGCTTAGTTCCCCAGTCTGATGGACAGAATATTTCAAGAAGTTAACATCCATAGCCTGGGCAACATAGCAAGACCCTATCTCTATAAGAATTGAAAAAAGATGTATATCTGGCCCAGTGTGGCAGTGTGCGCCTGTAGTCCCAGCTACTGGGGAGGCTGAGGCTAGGGATCACTTGAGCCCCAGAGTTTAAGGCTGCAGGGAGCTATGATTGTACCACTGCACTGTAGCCTGAGTCACAGAGCTAGACCCTGACTCCAGGGGGTCCGAAGAAGGGATGGGGGAGGAAATCCAGACAATTGTAAATACTCCAGAAGCAGAAGATTTTCAAGGCTTTTATGTTAAAAGAAAAATGTATTTTTCACGTATTATTTTGTATTAGTTTCTTATTGTTGCTGTAACAAATTGCCACGATCTAGGTGGCTTGAAAAAGCAGATTTATTTTCTTATAGTTGTGGAGGTTGGCAGTCCAAAGGTTCATCAGGGCTGGTTCCTGCTGGCAGCTCTAGGGGAGAATCTGTCTTTCCCGGCTTCTGTAGGCTTCCCACTCTCCTTGGCTCATGGGTCCTTCCTCCATCCTCATAGCACATCACTCTGACCACCGTTTCCATCATCACATCCCCTTTTCTGACTCAGGCCCTCCTGCCTCCCTCCTACATGGACCCTTTTGATGAGATTTAGGGCCACAGGATAATCTCCCATTTCAAGAAGCTTAACTTAATTACAGCTGCGATGTCCTTTTTGCCACATAAGGTTCCAGTGTTTGGGATGTAGGCATCTTTGAGTAGGCTTATTCAGCCTCCTGCATACTCGATTAAAAGAGGGAATAGTGCTTTTTGTTTTTTTAAGGAAAAGAATCGTGGTCCAGGAAGATCCCCACTCCTGGTGTACCCACATGCTTTGGTGGGCTGGGGCTGGCTGCGTGATCTCGAGCCCCTCCTTGGCCCCTGCCACTCGTCTTGCTTGATTTCTTACTATTTCTTTTCTGTGGGAAACATGGCTTCACCTGCTGCAGGTCACCTTCTGGCTGACTGCAGTCCCAGCTCTTCTCTCAGTTCCTCTCTATCAGCTGCTCACCTCTCTTGGTAGGGACACCATGACTTCCCAAACACTGGGCTTGATGGTTTTCCTGGCGGCTGGCGCAGTGGCTTCAGCCTCCAGGTTAGTGCAGGCCAAAACTTGAGCCTGTCTCAGCCTCAATGCTCTGTGTTCCCAGCCAGGCCAGTTCACCCCTCACCTAGTGGCCTCTAGTCCCCCTTCTCCTGGTCTTCCTCCCTGCTCTTCCCACAGCCATCATTAGTTTCGACTGCAGACTATATTTTCTTCTAAGAGTTTTGTAGGGGTCAGCGGTACATTGGACTAAATCTCTCTAAGAATATCACCAGTGTTATCTCCCAGGCAGTCTCCTGGCTCAGAGCCTGTTCAGCAGACGTTCCTGAGCACCTAGCACGTGCTGCTGCCTGCACTGTGGATGCAGCAAACAAAATGACAGATGAGGTCAAGCCCTTGCTTAGCATTGAGGGAGGCAGGGTCTGAAAAGTGGTTACCAACACCAGGTGGTGATAAGGCTGTGAAGAAAGTTGTACCTGGGAAGGTGAGGGCAGGGTACTCGTGAACAGGAGAGGCCAGGACAGGCAGAGAGGCCTGTTTGAGAAGGTGGGACATGAGGGAGAGGTGGGCAGATATCTAGGCAGATATCTAGAGGGAGCAGCATGTGCTGAGGGCTGAGGAGGAACATGGGGACCTTCTGGAGGAACGGTAAGGAGGCAGCAGGGAGCAGAGTGAGGAAGGGGCTGAGAGGTCAGCGAGGGCTGTTGTGTCCATCACCAGAAGTAACATGCAGGGTGAGTGGAGGAGCGACTTAGGGCTGACTTGTGGTGGTGTGTGGGTGGATCTGTTTGGCTTTTTTAACAGCTTTATTAATATATGATTCATGTAACATAAAGTTCACCCATTTAAAGGATATAGTTCAGTGGTTTTGAGTATATTCACAGATTGTGCATCTTTCACTACTACCTAATTCCAGAATATTGCATCACCGTCTTAGTCATTTTGGGCTACCATAACAAAATACTACAGCTTGGGTGGCTTAAACAACAGACATTCATCTCTCACAGTTCCGCAGGCTGGAAGTCCAAGGTCAAGATGCCAGCTGTTAACTTTTTGATAAGCGTTCACTCCTTGTTTGTAGAAGGCTGCCTTCTCATTGTGTCCTTACATGTCAGAAGGAG
Source organism: Lepilemur ruficaudatus (assembly GCA_963574885.1). Classification (NCBI taxonomy): domain Eukaryota; kingdom Metazoa; phylum Chordata; class Mammalia; order Primates; family Lepilemuridae; genus Lepilemur; species Lepilemur ruficaudatus. The sequence goes on along the minus strand of CAUYRT010063550.1, from coordinate 24,550 downwards.
AGAGAGGAAGCAAGCTCTTTAGTATCTCTTATAAGGGCACTAATCTCATTCAGAAAGGCTCCACCCTCAAGACTTAATCACCTTCCAATGGCCCCATCTCCAATACCCTCACATGAATTTTGGGAGGATACAAACATTCAGTCCATAGCAGCCACCCCAAAAGTTGTCCATTAGCCACATCTTTCCTAGCCCCTGGCAATCACTAATCTACTTTCTGTCTCTGTGTTTTTGCCTGTTTTGGACGTTTCATATAAACAGTATCTTATAATATGTGACCTTTGTGTCTGACTTCTTTCACTTAGCATAATGTTTTCAGAGTTCATCCATGTTGTAGCATGTATCAGTATTTTGTTCCTTTCTATTGCTAAATATTATTCCATTGTATGGATTGACCATGTTTTGTTTATCCATCTGTTGATTAGCATTGGGATTGTTTCTGCTTTTTGGCTATTATGTGAATAGTTCTGCTGTGAACATTCGTGTATAAGGTTTTGTATGGGCCAACTTATATTTTATAAGAATCCTCTGAGTTCTATGCGGAGAGTTGAATTTGGGGGCCAGAGGTGAGAGAGAGCAAGGAGTCTAGCACCTGGCCTGTCTCTGCTCCTCCAGCACTTCCCTGTGGTCAAGCTCTTGTTCATTTGTTCCCTCCGTGTGTCCCTCCAACATTCACTAAAACAGGTATTTTTGGCACCTAGTACCTGTCAGCTCTAGGTACTAGCTTGGACACTCTGTGTCATGAGATAGACCCTGAAAGAATGGATATGTGTTGTCGGCAAGACTGGATCAGGTGAGGGGGGCTCAAGAGGGCTGAGGGGGCCGGGCGCGGTGGCTCACGCCTGTAATCCTAGCACTCTGGGAGGCTGAGGCGGGCGGATCGCTCAAGGTCAGGAGTTCGAAACCAGCCTGAGCAAGAGCGAGACCCCATCTCTACTAAAAATAGAAAGAAATTAGTTGGCCAACTAAAAATATATAGAAAATATTAGCCGGGCATGGTGGTGTATGCCTGTAGTCCCAGCTACTCAGGAGGCTGAGACAGCAGGATTGTCTGAGCCCAGGAGTTTGAGGTTGCTGTGAGCTAGGCTGATGCCACGGCACTCACTCTAGCCTGGGCAACAGAGTGAGACTCTGTCTCAAAAAAAAAAAAAAAAAAAAAGAGGGCTGAGGGAAAGCAGGGAAGCAGGGCCCACAATGGAGTCCATGTCCTAATCCCCAGACCTGGTTATCTTGGATTATTTGGTGGGCCCAGTGTAATCACAAGAGTCATTATAAGAAAGAGGCAGGAGGATCAGTCAGCAAAGGAGATAATAGAAGCAGAGGTCATTGAGAGAGAGATTTGAAGGTGCTATGCTGCTGGCCTTGGAAGTGGAAGAATGGGCCCGGGAATGAAGGCAGCCTTTGAAACTGGAAGAGGCAATGAAACATTTTCCCCTAGAGCCTCCAAGAGAAACCAGCCCTGCCAACACCTTGATTTTAGCACTTCTGCATTCTAGAACTGTAAGATAATAAACGTGTGTTGTTTTAAGGTGCCAAGTTTGTGGTAAGTTGTTACGACAGCAAATGGAACCAGTACAGCTTCACTTCATTGTCAGTACCTGGCCAACAGCAGGTGCTCAATAAATATTTGTTGACATGTTTGAGGACAGGGCACTTGGTGTCAAAATAAGAGGAGGGCCAGGCACAGTGGTTCACGCCTGTAAGCCTAGCACTTTGAGTGGCCAAGGCAGGAGGATCACTTGAGCTCAGGAGTTCGAGACCAGCCTGAGCAAGAGGAGACCCCATCTCTACTGAAAATAGAAAGAATTACCCGGGCATGGTGGCGCATGCCTGTAGTCCCAACTACTGGGGAGGCTGAGGCAGGAGGATTACTTGAGCCCAGGAGTTTGAGGTTGCAGTGAGCTGTGATGATGCCTCTGCACTCTAGCCTGGGTGACACAGTGAGACTCTGTCTTCTGTCTCCAAAAAAAAAAAAAAAGATGAGAATCAGGGGACTTGCCAAGGTAGGTTGCTAGGATCCTAACTGAGTAACATGAGGTGTTGGGAGCCTGTCCCCACTCCTTCCCCACCCCCCAACCTCTCAGAGCTGTTTGGTTTTCTTTTAGTCTGGAAGCCTAGACGAGAAGGCCAAGCATCACCCAAGGAGCAAGGCCTTCTTGAAGAGGAGCCAGCCCATGTCATGAAAAGGGAAGGATTCCTTAGAGATGCTCCTTGTTCCTCCATGTTAGGGGAAAACTGGGAGTCTGAAGGCCAGGACCAGGCACTCAGGGAGGACCAGAATAACTGGAAGCAGTTGGCATTTGGCCTCAAGGAAGCACCAATTCAAGATGAAGGCTATGAAACTCTCAGACTTGGGGAAAACCGTGTCCTTAGTTCAAACCCAAATCCATTCCCAGAGATTTCTAGGAAAGACTATTTCTGTACTTATGACTCACAGGTTACAAACTCGAAACGTAACTCAAGCTCAGTCGATCAGCAGACAGCGTCCCCAGGAAAACAACTGTGTGAAAACAGTGACTGCCTCGAAGCTTCCAGTCAGGCTGTCCCAGTTATAGAACTTGCAAGAAACCAGGTGCAGGATAAACCCTTCAAATGTACTGACTGTGGGAAGTCATTTAACCATAACGCACACCTCACAGTGCACAAGAGGATTCATACAGGAGAGAGACCTTATATGTGCAAAGAGTGTGGGAAAGCCTTCAGCCAGAATTCCTCCCTTGTTCAACATGAGCGAATCCACACGGGAGACAAGCCATATAAGTGTGCTGAATGTGGGAAATCTTTCTGCCATAGTACACACCTTACCGTGCACCGGAGGATTCACACAGGGGAGAAACCCTATGAGTGTCAGGACTGTGGGAGGGCTTTCAACCAGAATTCATCCCTGGGCCGTCACAAGAGGACACATACTGGAGAGAAGCCATACACCTGCAGCGTGTGTGGGAAATCCTTCTCTCGGACCACTTGCCTTTTCCTGCACCTGAGAACTCACACCGAGGAGAGGCCCTATGAGTGTAACCACTGTGGGAAGGGCTTCAGGCACAGCTCGTCCCTGGCCCAGCATCAGCGAAAGCACGCTGGGGAGAAGCCCTTTGAGTGCCGCCAAAGGTTGATCTTTGAACAGACGCCAGCTTTGATGAAGCATGAATGGGTGGAAGCCCTTGGCTGCAACCCGCCTTTGAATCAAGATGAGAGGACTCACCAGAGTGACAGACCCTTTAAATGTAATCAGTGTGGGAAGTGTTTCATTCAGAGCTCTCACCTCATCCGACACCAGATAACTCACACCAGAGGGGAGGAGCCCCGTGGGCGTAACCGACGGCTTGAACAGTCCTTTGGCCGGAGCTCACACCTTGTCCGGCATCAGCACTTGAATTCAAGGGAGGACTCTGCAGGTGGGGCAAAGGCAAGACAGCCAGAAAACAGGGCTCTGGCCTTGTTTGACATCCACGAAATCATGCAAGAGAAAAACCCTGTGCATGTTATTGGGGTGGAAGAGCCTTCTGTGGGTGCTTCCATGTTATTTGACATCAGAGAATCCACACAGGAGACAAACTCTGCAGATGACTTTTAACCACAGGTACAAAAATGTGGTAAGTCCACATGGTGGAATCATGGAAAGAGGGGCTAGGAGTGGAAATATTGATGATGTCTGCCTTTTTGTGGAAATGGTGCCTCCCAAACACCTGAGGTTGGTGGTTCCCAAATCTATCAAACTAAGTGCACCCTTTAACAACAGATATTTTGTAATGTTCCCTCTGTTACTCTAAAATGAGTTAACAAGTAATAAAACCTACTTATATGTGTAATGTCAAAAAATCAATATACAGCCCATTTTGTAAAGGATAATTAAAGTGAAAGTAATTTATGGTAGAGTAATGTAATAGAGTAATGTATGCTGAGTCTGTGCGGTATCTCACCTTGCCATTGTGTGGGACCAGTTATACCAGGAGACCTGAGGCAATAGTCTGTTGCTATGGACTGGTACAGGCTATGGTGTTAGCCAGGAAATACCATGACGGGCATTCCTGTATGGGATTTAATTTTACAATGTAGTGACTAACTGTTGGGTAAGTTTTGAAGAAAACAAAATGTCATCACATTTCTGGAAAATTCTTTGTAAATTCCAAGCATGCGGCAATTGTGTGTATGTGTGAAGTTGATTTTCTATACTGCAAACAGATTGTTTCACGCCTGTGTCCATGGTCCACTGGCGTGTCCATTGCAATATGCTTGGCTCCTGCCGTCATTTCAACCACACACATCTCCACATCATATGACATTGACGCCCCCATATGATTTCACTACATTCTGTGGTTGGTGAGGGCAGTGTCAAGTCTTTTTGAAAACCATTGCCTCAGAATGAGCCAGAAGTTCTCGGTTGGGTGGCTTTTGCCTCCAGGGAACATTTGGTGATGTCTGGAGACGTTTTTGTTTGCAGTGACTGGGGGGGAAGGGTGCCACTGGCATCTAGTGAGTAGAGGCCAGGGATGCTGCTCAGCATCCTACAGTGCCCAGGACTGCTCAACAAAGAATTATCTAGCCCCGGAAGTCGATAGTACCAAGGTGGAGGAGCCCTGGCATAAACCCAGCCCAGCAATATAGCGAATGTTCTCTAAACTCTGAAAATTGATTAATCGGGGCTGTACTAACAATCATGTAAGTTTGATTTTAACAAATGGTGTCATCAGCTATTTATACACGATATATTTTTTAGTAAATCTTGCAGCATTCATAATAGGAAGAAAGGAAGAGAATCTACTTATTTTTCTGAATAATCTTTTAGCATTTATTGTGGACATTTTAAAACATGAATAATATATTTTCACCGGTATCCTCACCCCTCTCCTGTGACTGGATTATTTTCACATCAGTCCCAGAAATCATATTATTTCACCCATATTTCATCTTTAAAATGCAGGACTTTAAATATATATAAAACCATGTTGGCCCATAGGGACAAATCCATTCTCATAATCATACTAAGCCATTGTTTGCCCTTTTTGCTGTGCACTGATGGTGTGAAAGCAACAGTGGGTAGAACTGCCAAGCCTGCGTTCCAATCAGGGTAGTGGCCCCAAGGTTCTTTGTGTTTTTACCCACTGGGCACTGCAGTAAAGAAAAAAAATGCTCATTTTACTTGATGGTCTGTGATGAAACAGGAAAAATTATTAATTTTATTAAATCTTAAGTAGAATTACATTGACATTATTACATATTGTCAAATTAAATTTAGTGTTCAGATGTGTCTGATTGCCTCATAAATTTGTTTTCTATTTGTTTTGCTGTAATTATGATCAAAACAAGATCTACACAGTGCATTTGGTTACTTTGTTTTCTTAAGTCTCTTTTAATCCCACTCTTTTTTAGTCTTGTATTTGTTGAAGCAAACAAAAACAGAATAACCTCAATTTTGTCCCCACCCTGAACCTGCCTGTCATACCCTACTGAGGGGCCTCATGAAGTCATGTGACTCCTGCTGGACTCCTGCTGTTCTCAGAGCTCATCTCCCCCACCTTGCTTAGGGCCTCTGCTGGAGGACCATTGGAAGATCTTTCTCCCAACTGTCAGTGCCAGGCAAAGCCAGACTTTCATTCACATTTTTATATGAAGCGGGGTATTCTAACATGACCACCTCAGTGTCCACAGAGGGAAGCTCCACCTTCATCATCATATTGCTTTCCTCTAGGTTTTCTCCTGAGGAAAGCAAGGGTTTCTGACCTTTGTCCATGCTGTTCTTGACACAGAAAGAATACTACATCAAGGTGTTGGTCCTTGGTGTCTCATAGCACAAAGGCTATAAAAACCAAGGATTTAAACCTGCCTACTTTCTAACTTAAAATGAAACAAATCATTGACTGTTCATAAGCCGTAGCTACAGCCAAGTGCCCGTTCCACTGACACACTCAGTCATATGCTGCAATCATGCAGAACATCACCAGGTTGTTCCTTTGGTATTCCCATTACAGTTGCATCCTAATGAAGTTAGGTGCCATCAACATCAAAAATTGGAAGGAAGGAAAATTGATCACAGTACATCTTAATGTGTAATAATTGCTTCCCAAAAATAAACTGCAGAAGAAATGTTGGATTGGCAGGGTATAGAGTTGAATGGAAGAGTGATCATTCTGGGAAAACACAGCAGCAGTTCTCATAACCTGTCGGCATCGCTGAGCATCAGAACTCACTGCCATCTGAACTTCCGTGTCATTTTTGTTCTTTGGATGTGGAGAGTTTTGATCAGAGCAGAGCTGGCTCCCAGGATGCTTAGAGCCAGCTCTGTGATTCATCTCTAGGGGTTCTACAAAACCCTGTCGATGGCCTGGGTTTGTTTGTCTGGACTTCCCTTTTCCTCTGGGTGGTCTTCAGGTACTTCCCTTGTCAGTTCTCACCTTCGTCTGTGCCATCTCCATTTCATTCTTAGCAGATAACTTTCCATTTGTATAGCTAAGAAAAGGTGCGTCTTCAGACAGTGCTGCAATAATAGTTCTGTGAGGTAGTACCATTTTACAGATAAGGAAAATTAGGCACAGGACAAAAGTTAGTAGTAACTAAAACAAAAGTAATCAGCCCAAGGTTGCATAGCTAGGAAGTGGTAGAGTTGGAATTTGTTGTCAGCACCCAGCTGACAGTGGCTTAAACCAGTTAGGCTTTGAAGGCTGTCTTTTCAGTGGCTCAGGTAGGTCAGAGCCAATGTTTTCTGTTGTCCTCTCAACCTTTCCCTCATAGTCACAGGGAGACTGCACTGGCTCCAGCCATTGCATCTGCAATCAAGACTGGAAAAAGATGGAGAAGGGCAGGCCCACACTCATCTCTCCAATGATGTTTCAAAGAAAAAGCTCTTCTAGAAGCTTCTGGCACATGCCCACATGTCTCTGGTCAGGGCTGGGTCACAGGGACACCCCTGATAACAAGGGGGATTGGCTTTCTAACCTCTGTGATGGGGACAGTTAGGAGAGAAAGATCTCAGGAAGTGGGTGATGGATAGGCAAGAGCAGCATTTGCCATCTTTCTCCTTCAGTCTCTTGGAAGAACCACCTGTGCTCCCCATTTCCTTCACCCCAGCTCACACCTTGGCCCCTCTGTCTGCCCCCCCAGGGCTTTACAGAAACTACTGTGGCCATGGTTGCATGCCACCACCTCCAGGCATTGTCTGTCTGCATCTCCAGGATTGTCAAGCCTGCTGATCTCTTTGCAAGCCTCCATCCTCTTGCATTCTGGGAATCCTTCCCACTCTTCAGGGACTTCTCATCCTCCCTTCACCCTTCCTAAATGTCGAGGTCCCTGGGGTGTTGTCCTGGGTGCCCATCTTGTGCTCCAGGGCCTCCCCAGGTGTCATCCACAGGCTTTCTGCTCTTCACTCCCAAGTCAGAGTCTGGTGCTTCTGAGTTCTGAGCTTCAGGGATAGCAGCTGTCTGCTTCTGGGCACCTCCGCCTAGATGTGCTATAAGCTCCCCCAACCCAGCATACCCAAAACAAAACTGTCGTTTTCACATCGAAACCAGTCTCCTCTGTTGGTCCCTTTCATGGGGGCTATTGCCACTTGACGTCTCGTCACTAAGGCCAGAAAATTAGTCTTCCTTGACCTTTCCCCTTCCTGACTCCATGGAGAGTCAGAAGTGCTATTGATTTTGCCATGGAAACATCTCCAGTCTGCTCACTTCATTCCATCCCCACTGTCACCACCCTGAGAGGGGAAGTGACATGCTACCAAGTGGCCCAGTCAGAATGTGTGCAGACAGCCCGAGACCAGAGCCTCACTTTTGACCGTTCCTCTTTCTGCCCCACGAGCAGTTGGGTTGCAAACTTGGGAATCCAGACAGACATGCTCCTCCGCTCTGGGAAGGAAGGCCCAGCAATAACATCATGGCTGTAGGCAGCTCTGGAAGCCAGGCCTACGATTGCCTCAATCCTTCCACCTTGGACCCCAAAATAGCAGATCCTGAAGGGATCATGTTTTGATGTTTCTCAGAGTGAACGCACTTGGCTGAGGTTATAGCAGCCCCACTGGGTAAACTGGGGCCAAACACATTAAGTAGAAGAAACAAGCCGTGGCGATCTTTGTGTATTTTCCATTTCTCATTTCAATTCATGTTTTCTAGGCTTGATGTTCCTACTGGTTTCTTTGTAGATATTTTGAAACAGATAAGAAACTCCTCAGGTGAAATTATGTAGCTAGGGAAAATACATAGTTTTTTCTGTTTATAAAAGTCATGCAAGTTCTTTGTAACAAAACTTAGAAAACGCACAAAAGTAAAAAAAAAAAAAAGCATGAAAACTTACATAAAATTTGTTTCCTCTTCAGCCATCCTTAGATGGCAATTACCATTGAGATTTTGCTAATTTTCCTTGTAACTTTTTCTTAAAATATCTGTATATATACACATACATATAATGTACACTAAATCTTATAAACACACAGGCACATATATGTGTATAGTTAACTTGCATTTAGAAATTTGGGATCCTGGCCAGGCACGGTGGCCCATGCCTATAATCCTAGGACTCTGGGAGGCCAAGGCAGGAGGATCGCTTGAGTTCAGGAGTTAAGAGACCAGCCTGACCAAGAGCAAGACCCCATCTCCACAAAAAATAGTAAAATTAGCCGGGCATGGTGGTCCTGGCCTGTGGTCCCAGCTACTTGGGAAGCTGAGGCAGGACACTTGCTTGAGCCCAGGAGTTTGAGGTTGCAGTGAGCTGCGATGACAGCTGGTGACAGAGCAAGACTGTCTCCAAAAAAATGGGGGATCCCTTCTAGTTCTCTTGTAATGTGTGCTTTTTACTATCTTTTGAGGATTTTCTCTATGAATTTCATGTAGCTTTTAAAATTTCATGAGGATCGTAACAATGTGCCCTCCACCCAGCCTTGAGCTGTCTCAATGGGGATGTGGTGAGGGGACGGGACAGCCTTTTGCCAGCCTTGAGCTGTCTCAATGGGGATGTGGTGAGGGGACGGGGGGTGGCGGGGGGGAGTGTCCTATACATTTCCAGTGGGAGTATGAATTGATAACGTCTGTGGAGGGTAGTGTATCAGTTGCTATCTAAATTACAAATATATGAACCTTTGTCTCAGCAAAACCTGCTGGAATGAACCCTACAGATATATTTGTATGTGTACAGACTGTACTTGGTTTTCTTCATTATGCTATTGATTTTAAAAGTAAAAATTTGGAAATAATATCCATGTCTACCATGGGGAACTGGCTAAGTAATTTATGGTGGAATGGAGACCACAGCCTTAAAATGAGGACTGTCTTTATATATAGGTTGAGTATCCTTATCTGAAGTGCTTGAGACCAGAAGTGTTTTGGATTTCATATTTTTGGATTAGGGATGCTCAGTTGTACTAATGTGAGAATGAGCTCCCAGATACATTAAATAGGAAAAAAGCAAGGTGTAAAACTGTATAGTGTGTTTCCATTTGTGTAAAGAAGAAGCATTTGCTTATACATACACACACACATAATCTCTGAAAGGGTAAAAAGTAAACAAACATACTGGTTGCCCTTGGGGAGGAGAATTGGAACAGTGATGAGGAATAATTTTCATGCTATATCTTTTTATATTTTTGGAATTTTGAAACATGTAAAAGTATTACCAGTTCAAAAAATAAATTTAAATTTAAAATCTCAACTCTTTCAAATTAAAGTAAATTTGATCATTTGTTTCATTGTTTACTGCCTGCCTATCCCTACCAGAATGTCCACATGAGTAGAGACTGTGTGTCTTAGCCATACCTGTTTTATTTATGCTTATGTGTGCATGTGCTCAGTTAATGGAACCAGTTGAGTGTAAAACAGCTTAAACTCCTTGATGACACCAAAGATGTAAGATTAAAGTTTCCTGGAAGGTGGTTGTAGTGCACACATAAATTTCCAAGTTACCTGATTAAATTCCCTGTATCAGTCAGCCCAATTATGTGAACCCCCTACATACAACTTGTGGCCAACAGCCTGGTCCTCCATTTCTGATGGCATCTGTGCATATCCTCCCAGGCATTCAAGTTGTTTGTGTGAAGAAATCTGCATCCAGTCTGAAAAGCAGTCTCCCATAGGTTTCTTGTAAGAAGATCCAATGTGAACATCTTCCAGAATGCACTGTCCAATATGGTACAACTATTTAGGTGTAATTTAAATTAATTAAAATTAAATATGAAATTGAGTTCCTCATTCATTAGCCGCGTTTCAACTTTTCACTAGTTACATTTCCATCATTAAAGATAGGTGGCTGAGAGGACTTTTTGAATTCCAACTTGAGATTATCTAACTGTAGTGGGAATAGGGAAAGGTGACCGGGGTCAGCTTGCACATTTGGAGTCTTCCCCACCAGGTTACACAGGCCTGCTGCATATGGATGGAGTTTTCATGTCCCACCTTGTAACCAGGAACATCCCTTAATTAAGAAGATGTTTTGCATCACACAGGGCTACCCATTATTCTCAGGGAGTCACTGACATAAAGAAAAAGGAATATACAGGGACGTTTACTGCATGTGTTTATAGTTACTCAATTTCCAGCTAATTGGGGGTGGGAAGGATAAAGAAGTGGTAAATTTATACAATGGAACACTAGCCTTTAATTTTTTTTTAATGTATAATGACGTGCAGAAATGTTCAGGGTCAGCGGAAGAAAACAGAAGTGTGTAAAATCTGATTATGATTTTTTATACTTTATATGGACAAATCTAAATTGGATACATGAAAAATGTCGAGATCATTTTAAAAAACAGCAACTGAGGATCCATGCTAGATTGAAGCCAACATGAAATGGGACAGAAGAGTGCAATCCGTAGTTTTTAATTTGTGCTTAAATAAAAGATAAAAGCTACGTTAAACGTTATTGAGAAAACTGGAGAAATCAGCATATGGACTGGATTAGGTTTCAACGTCTTGGGTGGGTGGAAGAATGTACGTGTTCTTTGGGGACATCTGCTGACGGATATACAAGATGCAGAATAAAAAACAAATCCCGAAACTATATACTTTTATATCTATGTGTGTACATGTGCGTAGAGAGAGAAAACAGCACCTACGCTGTATATTTAAAAGAACACACAAACTACGCGTGTCAACGACAGGTTCCCACGTCCCGCGTCTCCCACGCGCCCTCCCCGGCGCCGCCACCTTGTGCACTCCATTTCCCAGAAGGCCGTTCACGCCGGGCCAGGTCGGGTCCAGGCACATGGTGCGCAGGGCCTTCTGGGAGGCGAAGTCCTGGGCAGACACCGCCCCTCGGCGGAAGTGCCGGCCGCGGGTGTCAGCGGCGCGGCTGGGGGCTGTCGCGCAGTTTGACTCTGAAGAGGCTGCGGCGGCGGCGGGGGCAGCGAGTGTGACTGTGAGGGACAGAGAGGCGCCCGCGGCCGAGTGTGCACGCAGTGACTGGAGTGACCAGGTGGGTGGGCGGAGCCCATGAGAGGAGCGTGGACCCGGGGACCGCCAGCCCGTGGGAGCGGGTCGAGGGGACTGGTGCGCGTGCGCTTTTCGGGCGCGACCTCGGGCCTCTCAGGCAAGGGTCACCGCGCATGCGTCGGTGTGAGGGGGTTGCCCTGCAGGTGTTGACACCAGCTGTGTGTGCAGGTGTGACCCCAGATGTGTGAATGTGCCCTGTGCCCCTTACCTGTCCCCATTGTCTACTCCCCCCCCCGCAATCCCTGACCTACTTTATGTGTCTAAATTTGCCTATTCTGGACATTTCATACAAATAGAGTCAAACAGTATGTGGTTTCTTGTGTTTGGCTTTTCTCATTGAGCTTGTTTTCAAAGTCCATCCCTATGTCATTTTCATTCCTTTTTAGGGCTGACTAATACTCCACTGTATGAATAGACCAGTTTGTTTACCCATTCATCAATTGATGGACATTTGGGTTGATTTTAACTCTTCTGATATTACAAGTAATGCAGCTGTGAACATTCATGTACAGGTGTGTGTTTGTGTGGTGGGTTTGTTTGTTTGTTTTTGTAGAGACAGGGTTTCACTATTACCAGGCTGCTTTCGAACACCTGGGGTCAAGCGATCCTCCCACCTTGGCCTCCCAGGGTATAAGAATTACAGGAGTGAGCCACTGTGCCCAGCCTGAACATGTTTTTAATTTGAGAGGAGGAGGCCATGGGTGAACGTAGGTTCTGAAAAGCCTAGCCTGGATGTATCTGTGTGTATGTCCCAGGAGCACATGTATGCATGGCTGTGACCATACCTGCTTCTTACTGCCTGTGCTCATCATACTTCATTTTCCAGAATTTCAGGCCTGGGCCCCCAAAGTAAAAGCCAGGAGCCCAGAGCCCCAACACTGTGTATGAGTAGAGGGAAAGAGGCAATGACTCTGGAAATAGGAACCTGTCTCTGCAAGAATCACCAGCAACCTGGGACCTCTGCTCAGGACTGAAACCAGGGGTCCTCCCTACCTGGTAACTGCTGAGGCCAAGCAGCCTGGAGATGCAGCAAAGGGTCAGATGATGGAACCAGAGTTGCCAGGTGAGGTGGATAGTGGGGTAGCGGTCCCTCTGGTACAGGTGGCAGACACAGGACTAGATGTTTTCAGAAACCACATCTCCTTCTAAAACACACTGCTCCTGCTGCCTTCCCTCCACTGCCCTGCCTTTCTTAGCCTGGTCTAGGCCTCCACCTCCTAATGGGTTTCCTGCCTCCTGTTGCCTGCTCCATTGCTCTCCACACAGCACTGGGGGAGGAGGTGTCTTTTTTTATTTTTATTTTTATTTTTTTGAGACAGAGTCTCACTCTGTTGCCCGGGCTAGAGTGCCGTGGCATCAGCCTAGCTCACAGCAACCTCAAACTCCTAGTCTCAAGTAATCCTCCTGCCTCAGCCTCCCAAGTAGCTGGGACTACAGGCATATACCACCATGCCCAGCTAATTTTTTTCTATATATTTTTAGTTGGCCAATTAGTTTCTTTCTATTTTTAGTAGAGACAAGGTCTCACTCTTGCTCACACTGGTTTCGAACTCCTGACCTTGAGCGATCCTGCTGCCTCGGCATCCCAGAGTGGTAGGATTACAGGCGTGAGCCACTGCGCATGGCTGGGGATGTCTTTTAACCCTGACTGGGCCAACCCTTGCTCTAAACCCTCCCTTGCTACCCAGGCCATCAAAGCATGGTTGTCAAACTCTTCCGGTAAAACACCAGACAGCAAATGTTTTTGGCTTTGCTTCCCTTCCCAGTCTCTTAAAAAATGTAAAAGCCATTCTTAGCTCACAGGCTGTATAAAAGCAGGCAGTGGGCCAGAGTTTGCTGACCCCTGATTTGAAACAAATTCAGACTCCTTCCTATGCCTTCCAGGCCCCGTGTGACCTGATTTCTGCATTTCCAGACCTCACCTAAGGCTCTCCTTCTGCCTGTCATGCTTCCATTCTGGCTACTCTGTGGAGTATAAGCTCAGCTGTCTTCTCCTCAGAGGCCCTCCGTGGCCACCTCATCCAAAGTAGGTCCCACACACATTCATGTCATGTACCTATGACATTTAAAGATTTCATACTTGTTCCTTCATCATAGATTGTGAGTTTCATGATGTGGTGCCCCGCCCATGAAGTATTTGTTAAATGAACAAACAAAATACCTTCCACAGCAGGTACTGTTATCATGTTTTACAGATAGGAAACAGATCCCAAGGAAGGTGAGGAGCCTAGAATCACAGCAGAAAGTGGTGAAGGTTTAATCCTAGGTCCAACAGACTCATGTATCATCCACTACACTTGGTGTTCCCAGGTTAGGAACAAGATGGGGAGGAAGGTATGGGTACTGGGCAAATCAGGGCTGCAAGAGTCTATTCAGTACCCTTGCCTCTGTGGGAAGAAACCAAAGGCCCTTAGTCAGCCCTTCCTTCAGAACCTGAATTCAGGACAGCTGGGACTATGGATATTTCTCTCTATAGAACAGGGGTCCCTAAACTATGGTAGGTTTTATAATTATTTCCTTATATATTACAATGTAACAATAATAGAAATAAAGTACACAATAAATGTCATGCACTTGAATCATCCAAAAACTATACCCACTCCTCTGGTCTGTGGGAAAATTATCTTCCATGAAAATGATCCCTGGTGCCAAAAAGGTTGGGGACCACTGCTCTAGAGCACTCACCTGCCTGGTAGCTCACACAGTCTCCATGTAGTCCCCATAGAGGCATCCTGTGGCTGCTGTGCATGAAGCATGATAGCATAGAGCTGAGGCCACAGGCTGTTACAAGGCACGTAATTCATTCTGTATGAAGTTCAAGAATAGGCAAAACTTGTGGGTGGCGTCAGGAATCCCAGCAATAGTTGTCTCTGGGCCGGGGTGCCTTGTCTGGAAGGGCTACTGGGGGTAAGGGGGGAGCTATCCGTTGTGCTGAAATTTCCTAGCCCTGAGCTGTACAATCTGGTAGCTGTGATTCATTAAATTCAAATAAAATTACAGCCTGGGTGCAGTGGCTCACACCTGTAATCCCAGCACTTTGGGAGACAGAGATGGGAGGATTGCTTAAGGTCAAGAATTTGAGACCAGCCTAGGCAACATAGCAAGACCCATCTCTACAAAAAAAAGATTTTTTAAAAATTAGCTGGGCATGTTGGCATGCGCCTGTAGTCCAAGCTACTTGGAAGGCTGAGACAGGAAGATTGCTTGAGCCCAGGAATGCAAGATTGCAGTGAACTATGATCATGCCACTGCACTCCAGCCTGGGCAACAGAGCAAGACCCTGTCTCTAAAAAAAAATTAAAAATAAAATCACAAGTTCGGTTCCCAGAGTTCCATGGGGCTGATGGTGCTTTATTGGACATGATAACTCCAGAATGTTTCCGTCCTCACAGAATATTCTAGAGCTTGATCTAAATGGTAGTTACACAGGCCTGTGCATTTGCCAAACTCACTGAGCTGAGCACTTGTACTTCTGTTAAAAAAAAAAAGAATCATTTTGAAGACATAAAGTTTCAAATCGCTGCCTGCCAGTCACTTACTGCACAACCTTTGGTTTAAGTTCTCTGTGCCCATTTCCCAACCTATATAAGAGGGTGATAATGGTACTTCCCTACTAGGAGGTTGGGAGGCCTGACCTGCCAGAAGCACTCAGGAAAGGTGAGCTGCTGTTGTGGAAGGGGCTCCCCTTACCTGGCTAGCAGGGCCTGGACATTGCCTTACCCAGCATGTTGTCCCCATACTAGGGAGCTCAGCGAGCATTGCACAGTGAGCCCTGGAGAAGCCTGTGGCCAGGGGGCAGTGTGGGGCAGAAGCACAGGTGACTATGGCTGCCCATGGGGACCTGGCCTAGACCCAGTTGAGGTGGGGTGTCTTGTGGGGATGGCTTTCTGTTTTAGAGGCAGGACTCTGAGGCACAGCCTCCAAGCATCATATCAGGAAGCTTCTTTCTGTGGAGCCCAAAGCCCAGTGACCCTCTTGTTATGCCTGGGAGTCTGGAGGAGAAGGAGTGTATGAAGGTGGCATGGCCCCAGGCAGGAAGGACGCCTTGAGGTGTTTGTGTATTCTGTTTCAGTAAGTCTTTCCCATGAAGTGATGCTATTCCATCCTCCTGGGAGCCTGTCCCTATTGTACCCTCAAGGACACAGGCTCAGAGCCAGGATATGGCCAGTTAGTGGCATGCAGTGGCACTGCAGATCCAGGGCTTTTTGCCCCAGGCTGCATCCTTCCGGATCCACAGAGGCTGCCTGGACCCCTGCATTGGTGCCTAGGCAGGGCACCACATGCTCAGACAAATCCTGGGGAGCCTGAGTCAGCCCATCACTGTTCACATAAGTGCCTTCTTCACCTGGGAAGCACAAGTCACTCCCTCAGTCCACATGGACACTGACTTCTATGCAGGCCTCACCGTCTTAGCTGGAGGTGTGGGCTTGGGCGGGAGTGGGAGTGGGGCTCATGCTTCCCTGCAAACACTTAACTTAGGCAAGTATAATGCCCTCTTGGTGCCTCAGTTTCCTTCCTAAATTGGGTCTCGCAGCACTGCCTTGCTCTGGAGTGGAGTGGGGATCAAGTGAGCTGAAAACCGTAAGGTGTCCAGAGCACACTAGGCTGTAAGTAAGGTTTGGCTGAGCCCTGAAGGCTGAGCAGGAGATAGCAGGCTTGGGGCAGGTCTGGACTGGAATTGTCCCTGGGAAAGAGTGTTGAGTGGGTTGGCAGGGCCCAGGGGCCTTGGGGCAGGTCTGGTCTCCCTCATTCCCCCTCTACTCCCCTAGCTCTTGCATCTCAGAGGAGCATCAAGGAGGATGAGCCAGAAGCCCAGGACACATTTCTGGCAGACCCCATCCAGGTGAGTTTCCCAAACACTGCAGGCCCAGCGTGCACATGTGTTTCCATCCCCTTTCCTGTGGTGCTTCTGCGAACCACCCCAGCGCTGGTGCTCACATCCAAGGCAGGGTCTCTTCTTCAGTCCTAGCCCTCCTCTTTTTCCTCCTCCTCCAGCTCACACAGCATAGGGCCTAGAAATAAGGAAGTGGGTACAGGGACCCATATCCAGGCAGATCGGGGATGTAGAGGCTCTTTGTGACCACAGTTTATCAGCCAATGTCCAGGAAAGGGAAAGAGTGGGACCTGGCAAGTGCTCAGACCCCAGTGAATACTGGCACGGAGCTACCACCTGCCTGCAGCTGGCATCCCGATGGAGGGTGGGGCCATGGGTGTTAGGAATGCAAAGTTGGAGCTGGGGCAGTGGTTCACACCTTAATCCCAGTACTTGACAGGCTGAGGTGGGAGAATTGCTTGAGGCCAGGAGTTTGAGACCAGCTCTGAGTAAGATCAAGACTCGTCTGTACAAGAAATAGAAAAATTAGCCCTGCATGGTGGTGTGCACCTTGTAATCCCAGCTGCTCAGGAGGCTGAGGCAGGATTGTTTGAGCCCAGGAGTTGGAGTCTGCAGTGAGCTGTAACTGAGCCACTGCACTTGAGCCGGGTCAACAAAGTGAGACTTTGAGAGGTTAAATCACTTGCCCAAGGCTCCCAGCTAGAAGCCATTCACTTTTCAGGATGAAAAGATTTGGGTTAGTAGATAAGGTCAGGGTAGCAGAAGTCTCTGCTTCCCTTTCAGCATATGCCCAGAGGTATTGACTGTGTGAAGGCAGTTCTAGAATATAAAGTCCTATTAAGCATGGGAGATCATGGGATGATTGGGTTCCACCTGAAGAGGCAGATTGAACCCTTTGGCTGTCTCGAGGCAAAGGCAGTGTTGTAACTGGGAGCCATTGCTCAATCTAGGTGTTGATTAAATACCTACTGGGGCCAGGCACTGTGATAGGCAGAATAATGCCACCCTACAAAGACACACATCCTAATCCCTGGAACCTGTGAATATGTCGCCTTACATTGCAAAAGATTCTCTGCAGATATGATTAAGTAAATAATCTTCAGATGAGATTATCCTGGATGAGACTAGTATAATCACGTCCTTATATGTGAAAGAGGGAGGCAGGGGGATCAGAGTCAGAGAAGATGTAATGACAAAAGCAGAAGTTGGAGTGAGTTTGGGGCCACAGACCAAGGCATGTGGATGTCCTCTAGAAGTTGGACGAGGTAAGGAAATGGATTCTCCCCTAGAGCCTCTAAAAGGCACAACACAAATTTAGCCCAGTGAGGTTCATTTCTGACTTCTGACCTCTAGAAATGTGCCATAATAGATTTTTGTTGTTTTAAAGCACTACGTTTGTGGTAATTTGTTATAGCAACAATAAGAAACTTACATACTCTCTAGGCACAAACCAGACCAGTTTAGCAGACCCAAGTTCACCCAAGTGGAAAACAAGAAGAATGATGGTTCACAGAAGCGATAAAACAGAAACTAGGCAGGTCTGGGACTCCCTTCGCTGG
The DNA here is from genome assembly GCA_963574885.1 of Lepilemur ruficaudatus. NCBI lineage: Eukaryota > Metazoa > Chordata > Mammalia > Primates > Lepilemuridae > Lepilemur > Lepilemur ruficaudatus. The sequence goes on along the minus strand of CAUYRT010063550.1, from coordinate 6,753 downwards.
TAGATAGATGGGGAAGCAAGTTCTGTTTAGAGGCAGGGGATGTTAAGGGAAATATGCAGTAAGGCATTGGCGATGTGGAGCTAGGCTCAGCAGAGGGACAGGGTTGGAGGTCAAGAAGCAAGAGCTGTCAGAGATTAAGCCTTTGGCGATACGGAAAAGGAGGAGGTCATAGGCAGAGTTGGCAATCTGGATTAATTGACACTGCCCAGCAAGTGCCTGGTGCACAAAAGGGCTCAGCGAAACATAGTTTATTGTTACAAATATTGGGAAATGTGCATCCTGGGGCAGTGCCTTTGACAACAGAAGTGTGCCAGCAGAGAGCAGAAGACAAAAAAGAAGGCCAAGAAAACCCAAGGAAGTGAAGGCAATCAGTGCTGCCACAAGCTGAAGTTCAGTCCAGTGTTTGGCTGATGAGATGGGTCTTAGTTGGGGAAAGCAAAAGATTCTTTGGATAGGACACCTGTGGTGTGTCCACCAGGAGCCAGAAAATGCAAATGGGCCATTTACACAAAATGTCCAGAACAGGCAAATCCATAGAGACAAAAAGCAGATTAGTGGGTTTCAGGGCTAGTGAGAGAGTGAATAGAGAGTGACTGCTAATGGGTATGAGGTTTCTTTTTGGGGTGATGAAAATGTTCTGGAATTAGTGGTGATGGTTATACAACCTTGTGAATATACTAAAAACCACTGAATTGTACACTTTAGAAAGGTGAACTTTATGGCATGTGAACTAGCTCAAAAAATGTTAAAAAATTTTTAAAAGGTGAAAGAAAATGTAAAGAGGACCAGGGAGGAGGGTAAAGGGGGGAAAGCCATGAGAGCCTGTGAGATCCAGAAGGAGGGAGGGAGACAAGGTACATCAGGCCCCCAGGAAAGTGGGAGGTGACATGGTGCATGGTGACAGCATGGCCACCAGGGCTATTGCCTGGTGTGGAGCTTCTGGTGCTGGAGGTACGAGCTGTAGCGGAAGGCCTTGTGGCACTTGGTGCTTGCATACCACTTCTCACCTGTGTGGATACGCTGGTGCTGGCTGAGGTGTGAGCCCTGGATGAAGGCCTTGCCACACTCCAGGCAGGCACAGGGCTTCTCAACCACATGTATCCACTGATGCTCAATGAAGTAGGTGTTCATGTTGAAGGCCTTGCCATAGGCTGGGCATTTGTAGGAGGGCTTCTCACCCATGTGGCTCCTCTGGTGCTGGCTGAGTTGCAAATTCTGAATGAAGGCCTTGCCACACCAGCCATGTGCAAACAGCCTCTCCCCACTGTGTGTCCTCTGGTGGGTGATGAGCACTGTCTTCCACATGAAGGTGTGCCCACATTCACTACACACATAGGGCATCTTGCCCATGTGGTCCCACTGGTGCTGGCTGAGGTCAGAGCTGCCTTTGAAGGCCTTGCCACAGTCCAAGCACTCAAAGGGCTTCTCAGTTGTGTGGATCTTATGATACTCGATAAGTGTGGAACTCTGCCCAGAGGCCTTGCCACACCCAATGCACTAATATGCCTTCTCACCACTGTGCATCCTCTGGTGGTAGATCAGGGACAAGCTCCACCTGAAGGTTTTCCCACACTCCTGACACTGATAGGGAATCCGCTGGTGGTTCCTCAGGTCAGAGCTTCCCCGGAAGGCCTTGCCACACTTCCTGCACTTATAAGATTTCTCTCCAGTGTGGGTCCTCTGGTGCAGCGTGAGGGTGGAGTTCTGAATGAAGACTTTCCTGCACTCTTGGCATTTGTGGGTTTTGACTCCAGTGTGAATCCTTTAGTGCTCAATGAGATTGGACCGGCACCTGAAGACTTTCCCACAGGCATTGCACAGATAGGGTTTCCCCCCAGTATAAGTCTTCTCATGCACAGTGAGGGCTGAGCACCACTTGAAGCTCTTTCCACACACATTGCACCTGCAGGGTTTCCTGCTCACACAGGCTGCCTGTGACACAGCTGGCTCTGGAACCTGCTCAAAGCCTCCTCCATGTGCAACTAACATATGTAGTTTTTTCTCCACAGTGATGCTCTTTTGTTTGATGGGACCAGAAGAAATCCTGACACTTGTAACAACTTCACTGCCTCTGCAGCCTCCCCGCCCCAACCAGGAATTTCCATGCTGAGGACTGACTGTTGCTTAAAATCTCCTTCCTAGGAAAATGAATGTTCCCCCATGTCCATGGCAGGATTTCTATTCCAGTTCCTTGAGCAGGCAACTAGAGCACCATTGTCTGAAGGCAGACCCTGGTGAAGCCTTCTTTTTGAAGACTTCCATTATTATCCCTGTGATGAAGTTTAGGACTTTGGATTTTCCCTGTGATCACCATCTTCCTTGAACTGAAAGAAACGAGGATCACAATTCGAGTCATGGCACCAAAAAGAGAAAAAAATTATAAAAAAACAAAAATAGAAACCAGGATCACAAAAGGTTTTGTTGACTTTCTACACTGAAAGAAAAGAAACCAAAAGGATCATTGAAATGGACTGAATAACTAGCTCAACTATTCATCCCTTCTTGCATATACACCCTTGACTATATTTGTGCTTCCTCCCACTAAAGGCAGAATGGATGTCCCACTGCCTCCTTAACTTTGGGGTGGCCATGTAACTTGGTTTGGCCAACAGAGTCTGAGTGGAAGTGATCGTATGCTAGTCCTGAGCTTAGGCTTGAAGCCCTCTGGCATCTCTGCCATCATCAGCATGAGACAAATTTTCCCTGTGAGCCCTGTAAGACAAGCGCAGCAGACATAGACCCAACCTGCAGCCTGGAGCTAAGCCCCCCAACTGAGTCCAGCCCAGATCAGCCAACCTCCACACACATGATAGAAATAAGCATTTATAGCTGTGGGCCATGGGCTATTGCAACTATTTGTTTTAGAGCAATAGCTGATACAATTGCCAAATTAAAATGAATACTCCCTGAAAAAGATGAGGTTTGAATTTGGGGAGAGGATAAGAAAGAAACAGAGGTAGAGAGGAAGGGAGGCGAGTCTACTCAGGAGAGGCCAGAGGCCCAGAGCACTAGTTGAACAAAGAATAAGCACAAAAGGGGTGGCCAAGGGAAAAGGGCCTTCTAAGTTCTGGGGTATGGACTCTAGGGTCCACGGTGGGTGCAGAAGGTGAGTGAGGAGAATCCAGCTGAGCAGCTCCAGGCAAGGGAACATTGTTGGCCTGCCACTCATTCACTCCTTCCTCAGCCAACTCTTCTTGGTACCTGGCCCTGTGCCAGGCACCAAGGATACCTTGACCTCAGCCATGAAAAGGGAAGGACTCTTCCCAACCCTAAGAGCATAGACTCACGATCTGGGCAGAAAAGAAGGCAGTGAGGAGAGATTCCATCGACTTTCCAAGTAATCCCATTAACTATCAATCAGGGGTCTTCCTTCTTGCTCTCTTCGGCTGGCACCTGAGTCTCCTCCAGCTTCTTCCCTCTCTCTCCCACATCTTCCTTAGAATCTCCAAAAAAAGGGGTCTACCCTAAGTATCACCACACCAATGTCCCTTCACCCTGTTATGGACTGAATTGTGTCTCCCCCAAATTCATACATTGAAATCCTAACCCCCAGTATACCTCAGAATATAACTGTATTTGGAGATAAAATCTTTAAATAGGCAATGACAGTTAAATGAGACACGGGTGGGCCCTAATCCAATATGACTGGTGTCCTTATAAGAGGGAGAGACACCAGGAGCATGTTCAAACAAAGGAAATGCCATGTGAAGATGACAGAGAGAAGACAGCCATCTGAAAGCCAAGGAGAGAGGCCTCAGGAGAAACCAACCTGCTGACACCTTGATTTTGGACTTCCAGCCTCCAAATCTGTGAGAAAACAAATTTCTGTTGTTTAAGCCACCCAGTCTGTGGAATTTTGTTATGGCAGCCCTAGCAAACTAATGGATTCTCCATCCATGATCTGTACGGAGATTAAGATTGTAAGGCCTGCTCAGGGTCGATAGAGTTAACTAATGTTTGCCTCTTCCCCAGAGAAGTTGGCCACTTTTCCCAGGAACAGGGAAACACCATAAATTTGCGGACCGGCCAAGTCTTGGCCGAATGTTTACATCTTAAGATAAGATGTGCACTCTTGCGTAGTGGCCTGACCTCTGGCCAGGGCCAGGCTGTTTCACAGGGACGCACATCTGCCTTTTCTTTACAGGATTCACACAATGCTGGCAGTATGCCAGCTTTGTGTAACACAAGTATAAGACCCAAGGTCTAGGAACGAAAGTCAGTCTTTCTCTTGCTACATGCTCTCTGAGACTGGCCGCGAGTACCTGCAAGATATCCGGTGCTGCTGTTATGCCTGTGCTGTCATTACAGTGCAGCTGATGTGGTCCTGGCAGTATGTTTTTCTTGCTAACTTCTTCTCTGCTTGTTAATAACTGTATTGTGCCCTCAATAAAACTAAAAATAATTTACCTTAAGTGGCTTGTGGTGGTGTGTCGTGCGTATCGAGCCATAAGAAAACTTAAGTCTGTGCACAGCAATTGATAAGAAACAGCTTATCAAGACAAATTGGCGTAGTCGGCAGGATACGCACGACCACCAAAGCAATGCCCTTCTTTAAAAAGGAAAGTAAAGTGCTATGTGTGACTTGCGATATACCTGGCTGGGAAGATCCACAATTTTCCTCGCTTGTTTGGGAGTGGGTTGTTGGAACTGGTCTCAGCGAAAACTGGGATGGTAAATTACAGAAGGCTGATCCTCCCCAACTGGTGGAAGTGTTGAAGACCATCCCCGTGGAGAAGGGGGGTGAGCTGGCGGCTGTGTCTAGACGTGGGTGGATGTTACTTACTGCCTATCGTCATATGTGTCAGAGAGTAGATTTGTTAATTCACGAAAAATGTGTATTAGAGAAAGAATGCTGAGGTACAAAGTAAGCTTGCTATGCTGCAATGTCAAAATTTTATCTTGGGAGATCAGGCCCATGGATACCAGTCTGTAGCTGAAAAAGCTGCTCTCCACTGTGCCCAGTATAAGTACAGAAAAAGAAGGGGCCGTGTCAATCCCCGGAAAGTGCATGCTGTGATTGCTACTGCTGGGGCCAACTGGGATCCCAACAAGTGGGTTGGTGATATATGGGATGACACTGATGATGAGGTTGATTGGGGGGAGTTGGAAGATGAGGCACAGAAACATGATCAGGAGAAATATCCCCCTCAATCGCAAGCCAGACCCCTGCAGGCAGCGAAACCCCTTCAGGCAAAACTCTTACAGCGTAGGCAGGAGAAAGTTAAGGGTAATAATCGGGAATACACTGTAATTAATGAGGATTACTCCCAGCAAGAAATTACTGATATCCTAACCAAGTTCTCTCAGAAAGCTGGAGAGTCCCTTTTAAACTGGATGGTGCGTATAGCTGATACAGAGGCCGGAGGAATTGGAGTAGATCATGTTGATGCCCAAAAATTTATTACAGTTTCTACTAACCCTTTTGTACAAACTGTAATTCGTGACCACAAACATGCTGATCCTGAGGGTGCTTTAACTACCCTCCTCGAGTTAGCTGCTAGAGGCTGTATTGCTCAATACCCCACCGATGCCTCCTGGCCCACTGAGGTGCGTCCTTGGTATACTCTTAAAAATGGAATGAACAGACTCAAGGGAGAAGCTATGAAGACAGCTATCATGATAGGGCAGACAGACACTTATTTGGCTAGCCCTCCAAATGCTACTCAGAGAAACTTGATTGTTCGTACTGCCCCTCCCGCCTATAAGCATTTAATGATGACCCTTCTGTTAGCAGAAACTGGGTCCCCTATGAGACAGTACTAGAAAAGATGGCAGAAATAGGAGACATGGGAGACTGGAGCAATAACTTGTTGGAAAGGGGAGCCTCCCCCAATCAGGTTCCCAGGAATGGAAATTCCAATAGAATCTACCGTAAAGAAATGTTTCAGGCACTGTTGAAAGTGGGAATTGCTCCCGAGAAATTAGATGGTATTCCTACCAAGGATATGTGGCAGATGTACAAGGACAAGGTGAAGCGAGCTAATCCAGTGAACTTGAAGGAAGACAAGGACAAAGTGCAGGACAGCCCTTGAAATCCTCTGCCCCGCCTTCTGGGCTGTATCCTTTTGATGAGTTAGATCTTTTGAAATAGGATGAGGGCCAACCTCCAGTCATTTCTTCAGTCAAAGAAGCCCATCGACGAGATTATCGCCCTCATGTTCCCATTACTATTTATTGGAAGAATGGATCTCCTATGTTTGCCAATGCATTAGTAGATACTGGAGCAGAGGCCTCTTTAATTTATGGCAATCCTGACAAGTTTAAAGGATTCCCTATTACTATTTCTGGACTGGGGGGGCATGAAGTACAGGCCAAACACAGTAAGGTAACAATGAAACTTGGAAATTTACCCAGGAAAGATTATTCCATGATCGCAGTCCCTATTCCTGAACATACACTAGGTATTGATATCCTTAGAGGGATGTCTCTAAAATTGGAGGATGGGACTTATCATTTTCCTATTAGAGCCTTGCAGATGTTCTCAGTTATAGTGGGAAAAGTACAAAATGATCCCATTCACTTACCTGAACCCAAGAGAGTTGTAACCATGAAACAGTATAGAATTCCTGGAGGATATCAGGAAATAACCCAGACTATCAAAGATTATGTGAATGCAGGTGTAATGATACCCACAACTTCTGCTTGGAATAATCCTATTTGGCCAGTAAGGAAATCAGTTGGGTCTTGGAGAATGACAGTGGGTAACAGGGAACTGAATAAGGTGACTCCACCTTTGACTGCCACTGTACCTGA
>CAUYRT010063549.1:0-13304 GCA_963574885.1 Lepilemur ruficaudatus | reverse complement strand
GATATTTTTCTAACGAGATTCTACCTGAATTTTTATATGACTAATTAGTGAGGGAATCAGCAGGATGACAAAACTGGTTCAAGAGAGGATATGAAAATAGGGATTTTCTATAATCAGAGATCAAAAGGAATGCCGAAATGGTAAGTTAGATACGATACTGGTTAATATCTTACAGGATAATAAAACTGGAAAATTTGGATTGTCTTTTCAACATGACAGAACTATTAATCGTCTCATTTTATCAGGTTCTTTTTTAAAGAGGAACCCTAACTTTGAGAGGTGTAAAATGTCTGGGCCCCAATGAACAGAAAATATAGTTAAGTTTAACAAAGTTACATTTCTCTAGCGAGTCAGAAGATACTTAGTCGGTTTATGCTCTAGCATCACATAACAAATCACTTAATCATTTTTTCCTTCTTTCAAATTTTGAGCCATTTTTCTTATAGTAATGCCGTCTATTTTAGGAAGTAAAGTGATTCCTCTAGTAAGATGCCCAAAATTGCGGAAGTATTTTACAGTGTATTTTAGCCCCTTTAACCACGTGTCAGTTATTAGCTCTTCATCCACATTTTAATTATCATGATTAGCAGGTGATAAGAATCAAAGTCTGGTTCTTTGTTACATAAAAATCTTACGACAATTACATGGAAGACGGTTGTGATTGACACTCTTGAGCATTGAAGTTGACACATTAAATCAGATGGTGAGTTCAGAGCCTATTGGTTGTTTGATTTTAATGGGTAGCGATCTTCAGTTGAAATGTCTGCTACAATGAACTTGACATTTGCAATAATAATATATCAGCTTATTTAATTACTATATTTCATTTGTTTCCACAATGTGGGAGGCCAAGTCTACGATTTTTTGAATAGAGTCTCTTTGTACAACTTTGTAAAAGGCTTAAGTTCAAAATAACTGTGAATATATCAGGAGCAACAGAAAGTCTAATAGCTGAATGTCCCTGGACAATGTTACCATTTGGAGATTAATTTAAGGGTTCTTGAAATTCAAATGAACCCCTGGCAGTAGACAGCTGAAGCCTCAGTCGTATCTCGGCAGCTCTACTTTAATTAGGTCAACATCTAGCACTTTTGTTTTAGATAAAAGTATTTTAAGTGAGTGAGGGACAGGATGGTGCAGAAACAGAGTAGTTATAAAGTCTGGGTTCCTTTGGAAGTGGGCAAAGATAAGCCTGCATGGGAACATAAATAAGTGCATTTCCAACCCTAATCTAGACCACATGATCTAGCAACTGTCAGCACAAAATAATTAAAGCTTGGCATGTCCTGGAAAGTCCACAGTTTTTGGTCAACTTTATCATGGTTCTCAAACTTGACAGAGAATCAGAATCATAAAACTTTAAATAATAGCTTTCTGGACCCATTCCAGATTTACAAAATAAAAATACTGGGGTTGGGGAGAGACAGGACAGGGAAAGTGGGATCTGTATTTTTAAGTTTCCCCATTAGGAGTTGTTGTCTCAGAAGCGTGGTGGCAGCCGAGTGGAAGGGCTCAAGAGGAGCTGGCAGGTGGTGCAGGTGCTGACTTTGACTGCCTGCAGTCTGGGTGGTGGACAGTGCGCTTTTGTCTTTTCCCAAACAGAAGGTTCCCAGTGTCTGGGTGGGGATTAGCTTATTAACTTCAGTTTGCTTGTATTCGACAGACTGACTCCAATACCATATGGTATAGTCACAGTGCTTATAAAGGCACAACTAGACCAATGATTAAGAAATTACGTTTTGGAGAATATTTGCTGCACAGATACACTGAAACTAAAAGGTCAAATGTAACTTGGGAATGCTGTGTAGCTGGTCTATATCTAATTGTTTCCTAGAGACCATTCTCCATAATACTCGTTGAAGATTTATAGTAGAACAGTATGTTTCTCTAGAATAAAGTTTCGCATTGAACCTTCCTCACTATCTGGACTTGAATTCCAGTTCCACCTACTTTAACGGTCTGGCTTTGGCAAAGGTCAAAATTTAACTTATGTGTTAGCATCCACATCTGTAAGTTTGAATAATAATGGCAATGGCCCTATATGGTTGGAGTGAAGGTCGAATAAGTTAATGCATGTAAAGAGCTTAGTCTAGTGCCTAGCACATAGAAAGTGCTCCCTGCATTATAGCCATGATTAATCAAGGTGAGTTGGGTAAAATTCTCACCTAGGGAACAGTGATGTCACCTGTGTAAACCTGGGTCCCAGTCCCCATGTTGGGTGTCCAGCCCACTAGGGAGAGTCAGTCACTCTGCTTGTTGTTCCCGTGGCCCTTAACGTTGTCATGTGTTGCTTTGTTTGCGATACCTGGTGTGTTAGCTTGCTAGGGCCACCATAACAGAATACCACAGACTGGGTGGTTTAAACAACAGAAATGCATTTTCTCACAGTTCTGGAGTCTAGAAATCCAAGACCAAGGTGGGGGCATGTCTGGTTTCTCCGGAGGCCTCCTCTCTGGCTTGCAGATGGCACCTCTTGCTGCTTCCTCCCAGGGTCCTTCCTCTGTGCTCCCCATCCCCAGTGTCTCTCCTGTGTCCTAATCTCCTCTTCTCTGAGGACACCAGTCAGATTGGACTTGGGCCCACCCTAATGATTCACTTTAATTTAATTCCTTCTTTAAAGGTCCTATCCCCAAATATAATCACATTCTGACCTGCTAGGAGTTAGAGTTTCAGCATATGAATTTTTTGGGGGTACATGATTCAGTCCATAACACCTGGTGCCTCTGTGTACCATGAACTAGATGATCCTTGAGGGCAGATTTTTTCTTCTTCTTCTTCTTTTATTTTTTAATCATCAAAGCCTTGATTATAAGAGACCTTCAAATGAATATATACTGTATGTCTGGATTCATACCGAAGTCAAGGATGCTTGAGGAAAACCCAGGAAGGTCTCTGCAGGTTAATGTGATGCTTGGTCTCTGTAGAGCAGCTCTGACTGGGCAAGGGCCTATTTTTGGAAAGGTGTTTCTCTTTTGCAATATCTGCCATTATAGAAGCAGGATAGTCTGCATTATAACTAGAGGCTTAAGATATTTAGGAAATAATAACCTAGGTCTCCTTTGGCATATGCACAAGTGTTAAAACAGGATGCCTTGTCCCTTTTCAGAGTTGTCTCTTAAAGCCTTCAAAAGTGCCCGAGGTCACGTGGAGGGACGCCCCATGTGCCAACATATTCTGCAACATTTGTGTTATTCTCTCTTAGTGACACTCTTGCTCATCCAATCCCAAACAAACACTTCTTGCGTTAATAATGGAGGCTAGTCCTTTTTTATTTCTGTTTTATTTATGTCGAGATCTATGAAGGAAAGCATTGGATTCTGTACTGCTAAGGATATTTCATCACTCTGTGTTTTTATGTGTTCACTTTTTAAAAAAACTCTGAAGTGTTGGTTTCAGACCTTGGCCAAATTTCAAGATGTGAGTGTACTGTGTTGACTCCTAAAGGGCATACTTCAAGGTATTTGGCAAATTTCCAGACCCAATATCCTTGGGAGGAAGTACTGAGCTCTTTGCTAATGAGGAAAAGGAAGGGAGGATTATTATTTCTAAACTGACAAATGAAGCAGCAAATTGCCAACCAACCTGTACTTCATCCATTAGGATGGAGAAAAGCCTGCTGGAGTCCCGGGCAAACTGATGAGGTGGACGGTCTGGTTTGAGGCCATAAAAACAATAGTTGAGCCTAAGTGACCGGGAGCTTGTGGGTAGAGAAGGCAAAAGGGAAGTAAACAGTGCGTAGGTTTTGGAAGAGGGCACGTGAGGACCACAGTGGCCGCGTGTCACTAAGGCAGTAGTCCAGCCGGCTTTTCTTTGAACAACACCCCAAGGCCCTTTTCCATTTCTTCCCGGGTCCTCTTCTTCCAGGGCCCTGCTCTCAGTTCTGTGCAGCGTAAAGAAGCAGTCTGGAATGATCTACCTCAAATGTCCCTCTGACATTTGCCTTTCTCCAACAAAACTCGATGATGTCCCAGCCCAGGTCATGATGCCATTTTCCCATTTTCTCTACTCTCCCCCCCCACCCCCCGCAATCCCATCCAAACTTCTCAGCTGCCTTGGGACTGGATCCAGTTCTGCCCTCGGGTGCAGCATGGTCTACTCTTCTCTCCCCATAACCTCAATCCAGGAATAGCATCACGGCACGTGTGCTGAACAACTATTTTTGAGTGCCTATTTGGTGTCAGGCACTGTGTAAGGCACTGGGGTGACAAACCTGCAAACACAATGGAAATCATCCCTGCCCTCCCGGAACACCTTTTTACAGGGAAAGGCTGACAGCCAACAAAATAAATCCTTCAGATACACACAGCAGTATTGCAGATGGTGATATATGCTATAGGTAAAACATGCTGGGGATAGGAAGTGGAGGGTGCAGTTTTCAGTGAGGTGGCGTGGGTGGACCTCGCTGACAAGGAGGCACCTGCCAGGGGTGAGGGAGTGAGGTGCGTGGGGGAGAGTGTCAGACGAGAGGAGCGGCAGGCTCCGGTCCAGAGGAGGCCGGCGTTGGCCTGGAGGCGAGGCCGTGGAGGCTGGAGTGGGTGAGTGAGGAGAGCTGGAGCCAGGCTCGGAGGGATGAAAGGGGCCCGAGGGAGCTGCGCCCTGTGAGGGGCTGAAAGGACCTCACTCTTACTGACACGCTCTAAGCCGGCGCCGAGAAGGAGAACTCGGCCTGATATGTTGTGAATAGAGAAGGGGGAAAGATGTAAATCTGGGAGGATGGTCCAGATGGCGTTCATGCATTCATTCATTTATTTATTTTTCTGTTTTCAAATCTCTTTTCTCAAATAAACAAAGTATTGGAAGCAAAACATAATTCATATTTGGTCCAGGTAAGTAAAAAACAAAGATAAGAAGCAATTTAAGAAAAATACTTTGATGCTAACAGCAAAGTGGACTGTCTAATCTCTGTTTATACCACGCACAGACTTATGTCATTTCCTGTATTTGCACCATAGGTTTTGTATTTTATCTATTTTTCTTATTTCAGGAGATTATGGGGGTATAGACATTTTGGTTACATGTTGTGACTGCCACATCCCAACCATGATTTGAGACGTGCCGGTCCCCCCCCCGCCGACAATGCTCACCGTGTCCATTAGTTGTGAGTTTACCCACCCTCCACCCCCTACCCCCAAAGGATATTACTACTGTGTGAGTCCCTTGGTGTTGATCAGGCAGTGCCAGTTAGATGGCGAGTACATGTGGGGCCTGTTCTTCCAGTCTTGTGATACCTCACTTCGGAGGATGCGCTCCAGCTCCATCCAGGAACATATAAGAGGTGCTAGATCACTGCCATTTTTGTCATTTTTTAATAATTGAGTAGTGTTCCATTGTGTGCATATACCATATTTTGTTAATCCATACATGGACTGATGGGCCAGGTGGTATTTAGAGGCATGAGGTTATCGTGCGTTTCTGAATTCAGAGCATCCCAACACTGGCCCAAACATCCCTTTTTGAATACCCTTAACAGAAATATGTCCACGGCAAGGGAAGACACAAACCCCTGCCATTTGTGGTTTGTCTTACAGTGCTTTGGTTAAATAAACGAGGTAGAGTGGACACACATATTTTAAGTTGTCATTTTTTGTCACCCTAATGAGTCTTTCACCCTAAGGCAATGAATTAAGGTAAGAGTGCTCCATCGTGAGAGGGAGGACAACGGTGAGGGAAGTGGGAAAGAGGGGAACAGGCTTGTCCCTTTTGCAGAACAGCACATATGGACATTGATGTCCTTAACTCTTGTGCCTGCACGTGGTTGGAAAAATTGGAATGATACTGCTCCTTGGCATGGCGCTGTTGTTTGAAATAGGATAATCTCTAAAGCTTGCTTAAAACTGAAAAATTATCGAACCAAAAATGTTCACTGCTATGGAATTTGATCTGTTTAGATTTTGCATCTTGACTCAGTTTTGATGAATTCTGTTTCCTTAAGAAGTTGTTCATTTAACTCAAGTTATTAAATTTACTAAGAATTGTGCAAAGTAGTTGCTTCTGAAGTTGCTGTTATCTTCATATCTGCTAATCTTCTTTACTTTAATTTTATATATATTTGCATTTTTCTTTCCTTATGTTACCTTGAAGTTTGTTGATTACTGATGCTGCTCCACTCAACAATGGTTTGACTCACAGTGTTTCAAGTTTGTGGTGGTAGAAAAGCAATGTGCATTCAGAGAAATCTCACTTCGAGTACCCATACAACCATGCTGTGTTTCACTATCAGTGCAGGTATTCAATGAATTGCATGCAATATACAACACTTAGTCATAAAATAGGCTTTGTGTAAGATGGTTTTGCCCAACTGCAGGCTATTATAAGTGTTCTGAACGCATTTAAAGTAGGCTAGGATAAGCTATGATGTTTGGTAGGTTAGATGTATTAAATGCATTTTCAATTTACAATATTTTCAACTTAAAATGAGCTTATGGGAATGTAACCTCATTCTGTGTCAAGGAGCATCTGTGTAGGTTTTTCCTCTACTAAAGAACCAGGTTTTTAATTTATTTGCTGTTTCTACCCATTTTTCCAATTTAGCAATTTCTGATTTTATCTCAATAGTCTCTTCTTTTGCTTTTTTAGGGTTATATTGTTCATATATATTTAATCATAGTTCTGTCTTCTTTTATCATACCCTGATATGGACACATACTTTCTATTTCTTATTTTTTGTAATACTTTTCAAGACCACAAGTTTTTCTCTGAGCATTGATTTAGTTTATAGTGTTTTCATTATTAATGCTTGTACTATATTCTGTGATTTCCATTTGGATGCCCGATTCGATTCAAGAGTTGCTTAAAATAATTATTTAGAATTAATAGCTGTTAGGTTATTTTTGTTTTGTTGATTCCCAGGTGTATTGCATTGTGCTCAGAGAATGTTATATGTAGTATTTCTACCTTTGTAATTAATTTATGTTGTATTATGGCCTAATATGTGGTCTCTTTCAATGAATTTTCCATAGCATTTGAGAGAAGATGCAATTTCTGTTTTTAGAAATGTCCTTCCTCTGCTTACCACTTACATTTTTCTATTCACCTCCCATTTTAATGAAATTATATTATTTTACAGTCAGGACGAAGTATATCAAACTGATTCTTTGTTTCCCTAAAATCTACAGTTGTTTTTTGTCTTGTTTCTATTATTAAACTAATGGTTTAAGTTTTTTTTAGGGAAGTTTTATGGGAATAATGTTTAACAGTCTGTATTACTTTTCTCAGATCACTCTTCCCTTGAGGTTTTTATTGCTGTGATTTTAGTGTATTTTTGACATTTCATGTGGAAAAGTCAGAGGTAAATCTGATTTATTTCTCCACATCAGTGGATTTGATCTTTCTGCTTGGCTGCCCCCAAAATTCTCCTTTAACTCTAGAATCCAATTATTTATTAGGATATATCTTGGCATTGTTGATTATAGGTCATTTTCTTTTGGTTACAATGTATCCTTTCGATGTGCAGATTCATATCTTCTTTCTTTTGTTTCTAAATCATTTAAACCTGTTTAACTCACTTTTCTCTTTTCTATTATTTATCCTTACAGTGTTTTCCACTGTGAGTTTGCACCCTTGTGCTCCTTTCCATTTTATTTTTACTTATTTTTTCTTAAGTCCTTCCAGTCCTTATTTCATGTTGCTCTGTTATCGCTTTAGCTCTTGTATTTCTACTCTATTGTTTTTTTTCATAGATGTGAGTGCTTGCTTGCTTGCTTGGTTGTTCATTTCTAATTAGAATAGGTTGCCACAGAGTTCCGCTGGACAAAAATATTTTTCTGATGAGATTTCTTAGTCTATAAATAGACCTTTTAGTGTAATATGTTTTTATATATTCTGTGCATGTTCTGTTTTGTGTTATTCAACATTGAGTACTCAGTTTCATGGACTGGTATTTTAGAGGAGGATCCTGTGCCTGGTGGGGTGGAGAGCATCCTATAATCAAGCAATCCAAGTGCTATTCCAGGCTAGCTTATGTTTAGTCTTGGCTGCAAGGACACAGACTGCTTCTCCCAACTGTGGCCTTGCTGTGTGATTACTAATTTTCGCCTGCCTCTTCTAAGCCAAATTAGGTCTGTGGAACTGGCTACCCATTGTTTTACCCACATCCTGCCTATGACCCATCTGCATTCCCTCACTTTTGGGAAGATCTCTCTCCATGGTAGTATCTCTGGCGTCCTTCCACACATTCCTTCCCAGTTGCTACTGTTTATGTGGATTTAACATTTATTTTAAAGGTTGGATATTTTAACTGTTCCAGAGTTTCATCAACAAGATGAAAAATAAAGGGTGGAGAGGGAAAATGCTGTTTGTACATCTCCCTCTTGTTCATAGATGCTCCCCCAGGAGAATTGTTATTGTCCCATTTTTCATACCACTTTCCTATAATCATGTTTATGTTTTAAGTCATGCAGAGAAAGTATTTTGCCTAAATAAAATGTTACATTATCTCTTTAATTTTTCTTTTTTTAGTTTGTATGGTAAATTACTTGATTTATCTTAAAGATTATCCATTAGAAAATAGCCCACCTAAAAAGAACATCTGGAGGAATTAATAAGATCAGTTGTGGCAACAGGAACTATGTCATTTGCCTTGTCACTTAATACAAACCGAGATTAGAGTACTTTAATAGAGAAAAACAGATTAGCGTGTTGGTTTCTCTAAATATCAGTAAAAAATTACTGGTGAAGTTAAAAGGTCTGTCTAAAGCTGTCTTATTCCTAATAACAGCAAATATGTGATGTTGTTCTTTTAAAAAAATCCACTCCAACTACTTATGAGAATAAATGTGAAAGAATGAAGTCAACATTATGAAGCTTTAATCGCCGAGGAAAAACCTCGGTAAACCCAGATGTTAGTTAGGAAATTATATCATAAGCCCCTTACACGCTTTTCATGGTTGTATTGCACAGCACTCTGGGATTCTCATTCTTAAAGTATTTGCTTTATGTAGGAAGTATTAAATACAACTTTTATGACACATCGATTCATAGTGAATATTGCTTTATTTTCCTCAAATTTGAGAAAAATCTTACATTTCAACTGCTGAGTTTACTCTTCTACCTCAATAAAAGGGGGTGAGGGGTTCCCCGACACTCGGTGTCAGTGGTGAATGAAATACTGGCAGGAGAGCAGTGGCTTTCCTAGACCTTCTTAACAGCAGTGGGGACTCTCGTGGATGGTAGGGCTTAGATTTTCACAAATTATAGTTTGTGCCCTTAAACAAATGTTAAACTCCCAAGTCACAGACTATGTTACATTGACTTGCCTTTTGCTTCTGCGTTTTTATCTACCTCAAAATACCTCATGCAGCCATGTGCATAGCAAATTGTATTAGCTAGGGCTCTTTAAATTAAAAGAAGCAGAAATCTATTAATAACTCAGACTGGCTTAAGTAAAAAGGGAATTTGTTGTATCAAATATTTGCGAGTTACTGTCGTTAACATTGGCTTCAGACGTGACTTACTCCAGGTGCTGAAACTAGACTCAGACATCTCAAATCCGTCCCTTTGATTTTCCTGAGTTTGCTTCTTTTGCTTAACTTCTCGAGCAGTTGCTTAATGAAGAGACTTCACTGAATTATTCAATGATAATTAAGCAGTTCTTCCTGAGTTTAGCTCATTGAGCAGTCTGTATCCTCTTGGTGACAGAAAGGCCACCATAAGCTTCAGGCTTACGTTCTGCCAGTTTAGCAAACCTAGCGGAAAGAGAGGGCCTCTTTCTTAATCGTTCCAGCAAAAGCCATGGGGATAGCCCTTATTGGACTGTCTTAGGTTGCAGCCCCGGTCCAGGTCCTAAACCTGCCACTCTGGCCATTGGAATATAACGTGTGGATTGGCCAACCCTAATCAAAGCCTGTACCTCTGTGTGTGTGTGTGTGTAAGGGCTATGTTCACCCTACTTAAGCCACATGGTCTAAATATAGTAGAATTGTGGTTTCTCAGAAGCCAGTGAAGTTGTTCTTATCAAACAAAGGGAGAAAGAAAGAATTACAGGCAGGTAAAAACACACTAAATATGATTGCCTTATGTGTGTGTGTGTGTGTGTGTGTGTGTCTATGTTTGCGTACCTTTTTGGGGGAGGAAGGTAGAATTACATAGCTCTTACGCCGACCTTTGTCTGTCAGTCATTATAGAAAATAACGTAGCTGTAACAAATACATCAGTATTCCCAGTGGCTTAACACAACAGAACGTTTGTTTCCACCAGAAGCTGCAAGCCCAGTGTGGGTCTGCCTGATGTGCTCACATAGGCCCAGGCGGATGCAGGCTCCAGCTTGGCGTGTTTCCACAGTCCACAGGCAGGGGAAACGGCACTCTGGAGCTCTTGCGCGGGCGTCTTATGCTCTGGCCTGGAGGTGACACCGTTGTTACACTCACACCTCATTAGCCACAACAACAAGCTGGAGGGCCTCGGAAAAGAGGACCAGACAACACCTGGTCTGACGGTGCAGCCCTTGTTCAGAGACCATAATAACATCCTAAAGTACTCTGAAGCCCCTTATAACTTGTCATTTCAAGTACACTTTTCCTTTTAGAAAATTCTTAAGCTTAATTTCAGCCAGTCCAGTACATATACAAATAAAATAGCCCAATAGCAGGCTGAGAACTGCCTGAAAGTGAAAAGAAAAGCTTTGCACCAATAACTCTTGACTGAAATTAAGGCCTTTCCCCAAACTCATATGACTTTAACTAATGATTTGATTGGCTGTGTCTCTAATTTTTACTGTATGAATCACTTATTCATTTGTTTAATATTTACTGAGCACTTACTATATAC
Source organism: Lepilemur ruficaudatus (assembly GCA_963574885.1). Taxonomy (NCBI): domain Eukaryota; kingdom Metazoa; phylum Chordata; class Mammalia; order Primates; family Lepilemuridae; genus Lepilemur; species Lepilemur ruficaudatus. The sequence continues at coordinate 2,540 of CAUYRT010063549.1, read as the reverse complement.
CGGGAACAGTGCTTGGTGTAGTGGATACAGCACAGTGCCCACGTTGTAAAACTTAACAGTCTGGTGAGGAAGACAGACATTGAACTGGACAATGCTATGTTTGAGAAAATGTTAATAACTCAGATCTTAGATTGTAACATTCTAGTATGTATGCTTGGCTAGACAGACTAGACGTGAGAGCCAGCTCTTAATTTTGGACTATGTATCTAAAGCATATGCACCTCGAAATCTGAGTTGATCAGCCTCACAACAGCCCCAGGTAATGGTGGGCATCTGGCGTATGAATTTCCCTCATTACCTTTTGTACAAAGGTGAGCAAATAAAGGGGGGTCACACGTAACTTTGGGTTCATATCAGTTTCTATGGCTGCATGACAAGTTAGTCCAACGTTTATGGCCTCAAACAACAGTCATGCATTATCTTTCATGGTTTCTGCACGTCTGGAATTTTGGAGGGCCTGCTAGGCAAATTGTTGATTCAAATGTCTTCGTGCAATGTTAGTGGGATATGGTCATCTGAAGACTTGACTAAAGGTAGAGGACTCACTTCTAATGGGGTTTAATTACATTGTACATGTAGCAAATTGGTGCTGGCTGTTGGCTGAGGTCCTCAGTTCTTCTCTATTTGGGCATTTCCAAAGGACAGTTTCTGTGTTCCTTTGGCATGACTGCTGGCTTCCCCTAGACTGAGCAATCCAAAAATTCGAGGGGAAGCTGCATTGCTTTTTATGGTCCAGCCTTGGAAGTCGCACACATTGTTACCACCCCATATTGTATTGATCACACAGGGCCAGCCACAGTTCACATGAGAAGGGATTATGCAAGAGTGTGAATACCAGAGCCATGCAGCATTGAGGTGTATCTTGAAGACTAGCTATCACCCAGTAACCTCTGGCTGCCTCCCAACAGGACATCTCTTTCTATAGTAATGAAATTATAATACTTAGGTGAGCTGATTGAGATAATAAATCTTTTAAATGGTGGTTCAACACTCTCAAATTCAGAGGGCTCTTTGTTAGCTTTCCACTGCAAACAGGCATTAAGGCAACTAAAGCAACCACTGGCATTCATTCAAATATTACAGGGCCGTGTACAGCATTCAGTGTCCAATTAATTTCACTGGATGCAAATGCTTTTCATTAAACTTTAAACATATAAAGTATTTATCATAACCACAGTAATATCTATAGTCTACTTTTCTGTTCCCTTAAGTGACAAGTTCCATTTCTTGGGTACAGAGTTTATGCTGCATTGTAGTTCTCAGAAAATTAGTGATGTGGGTTTGTTTTTTTTTTTTTTTTTTTTTTGGCAAAAGCAAAATTAATATAATTCACTGGCACTTCGTGAGATAAGGTTTTGGGGTATATCTCAAATGTTAGCATTTCTACAGGGAAGCCTTTTATATTTATGTGAAACAGTTTCTACAGGGAAGCCTTTTGTCTGTAATGGCACTATGATGGCTTGTTTTAAGTGTTCCAAATATTCCCTCCATAAAGAAAAAAGGAAAGGCTGCCCTTCATAGACTGCAGGTACGTAGACTGTCTTGTAGTAATGACTAAGTGGGTCTATTACAATTCCAGTGAGTACTCAGTTAACCTTAAAAACATTTGAGTTGGTAGTAGCTCCGTGATAAGGATAATTTAGAGGAATGTGTATTTCTGTATCACACTCTAAGCTCATAGAAGTAAGTATTCATTTTTGGCCAGGACCTTTCTAAGGAAAAGCAAAACTCTATCTCACTTTGAAAGTAACTCTCTAGAGTTGCAGAGGACCTTTCTGAATTGCACCTCCTCGTCTGAACCACCTAAAATTTATGATCCTAAAATGGGGGGGGGGGCGGGGAGAGGGACAGATGCATGAACAAGTATATTCTTATAAGTATGTTTCCAGAAATTGTTCCTCAAATACATAAAAAGTTCGTTAATGTTACGGAAGAGCAGGAAATGTAAGCCAGATTTTAAGTGACTACAGTGAAAGAAAAGAAAATTTATATTGGAAGCTTTTGAAAATATGTGATGATTTTATAACAGCTACATATAAAAATATACTTTTTGACGCTATATTGACTATATAGAAAAATTTTAAAAGGTTTCCAAATAAACTTTGTTGTTTCATGTATCTTTGGTAAGCAAAATGAACATACAATCATACAATAATATGGTGTAGTGAGCAACCAATAGTCTTTATCTGAGTTTTCAGATAAATTTAATTTTAATTAAACACTTTTAAAAGTGTTTTTAAAGGATTCTTCTCTAAGTTGTAGTAAAGTTGATTATTAGCTGTTTTCAAGGAGAAAAAAATATGACATTTGTGATGTCCCTGGGGTCATAAAACTATTTTAAGTAAACAAAAATGTACATCTCAAAATAAAGATATTTTCTAGATAAAAGTCCTGTCCTTTGTTTTAACCACAGTGCCATGTTGAATGCCTCCAGCTAATTTAGGAATTTCATAGATTGTCTAGATTCTACGTTGTGACATTTCAGTTAAGTGGGAGTTGATAGCATCATGTAGGAGTAAACAAGATTGTGTGTGTAAAAG
>CAUYRT010063546.1:0-11308 GCA_963574885.1 Lepilemur ruficaudatus | reverse complement strand
TTTTTTTATTGGGGGAAAACTACAAAGCATTTACAGTATAATGTTTACAGTCACAATTTATAGTGAGCTGATTTCCCAAAATATATTACCACTCAAGTCGACTTATCTTGTTACATTTAAAAATCTACTCTGTCAAAGTAGTCCATAGAGTACATACATAGTGCTCCAACTGTATCTATGTACAACCAACACTCCATTTTAAATGTACAATTAAATGATTTTCAGTGAATTTACCAAGGTGTACAGTTAATCACATGAATCATTTTTTGAGGAATTCCTTTCCCCTATTGAGACCCCTAATTCTGCTCCCCAACTACTTTTCAAGCATATCCCACCCCTCCACAGTGACCCCCCCCATGTCGCTCAGCATTCCCTTTATTTTCCTAGCCAGTGGCACCACAGTAAAACACGTTTCATACCAAAAATATCTTTAAGTCTATTAAGCAGGAGAAAATCGCAAACATAATGATTTTTAATTTTATATGTATATTCCTCTTTTAAGGCCATATAAAGATAGTTTCTAGCCTCAATCTTTTCAAGACTTTAGGTTAATTTATAACAGGTGATCCTTATTCACTTAACTTTGAAAATTACAGCAAATTTGGATTGTGATTTCTGTCATTTATATGCTTAAAGATCATTACTTTTTTTCTTTCCTAAATAAGTTTGCAGTTTATTTGGGCACCTACCAGCAGTACTGAGAATGATTGGTTGCTTTTTCTAGAGCACACCAGAGTGTGTATATATGTATGCGCATATGTGTGAATGAAAAGCTTTATTTCCTACAATAAGGACATCATAGACCCATCTCTAAAAATATTTTATTCCTGTTGATTCCTAACATTGGGCTCATCATTTGTGACAATCTGTCAGATTATAGTGGCAGATGGCCTCAGACCTTTTAATCAGAAAATCCAAACTGAAGGTTCTGGATTTTCTTTGTATTCCATCTTAAGATATGAAGTGCTGTAGTACAGATGGAAGCATTCCTACTTGTTGAAAAAATATTTTTCAGTTAATGTTTAAAAATGGCATTATATCTTTATAACAGTGATTTTTAGCCAAGGGTGATCATGTCCCCTCCAGCGCATATTTGTTGATGCCTACGGAAATTTTTTATTACAAATTTGGGGGAAGTACTTTTAGAATCTGGTGAGTAGAGGCCAGGGATGCTGCTAACCATCCTACAATATAAAGGAAAGACCCCTGAAACAAAGCATTATCTGACTCACAATATATATACTACAGGTTGAGAAATCATGGTCTATATATTAGAAGAATTTGTAGTTTTTGCTTTAAATTGACAGTTTATTGAAAATATTAAAATATAGTTTTTATGGGAAACTTTTGGAGCTAGAACTCTTTAACAGCTGCTTTTTAAAACAGAGAAGAGGAATTGGCTTGTTATCAATATAAAGCCAATTCTAAGTTTCCTTTGTGTTTATTTTTTAGTTTCTCTAACAGATGTTCTATGATCATGAAAGCAAGAGAAATGTGTGACTTGACAGATCTTTGTAATATAGGATCAACCAAGGTTTTGATAATATCTATTTCATTTGTACCAAACACATGGACCATGTGTGGAATAAAATGGACTCCGGGGAAAACTTGTTAAATTGGATTTTTACACTGAAGTAGGGATTTCAGAATGGCCTTCTCTCTATCTCCTGACCTTGTAGAGTGCTTTACACAGCATATGTTTCTACTGCCTCACACCTAGCAGCCAAGTTTTGATTCTCTATCCAGGCTATTTTATTGCTATATAATTCTTCTTGTAAAATTAAAACTTGGCTGGTGGCTCATGCCTGCAGTCCTAGAACTCTGAGAGGCTGAGGCAGGAGGATTGCTTGAGGTCAGGAGTTTGAGACCAGGCTGAGCAAGAGTGAGATTCCCTCTCTACTAAATATAGAAAAATTAAATGGGTATCATGGTGCACACCTGTAGTCCTAGCTACTCAAGAGGCTGAAGCAAGAGAATCACTTGAGCCCAGGAATTTGAGGTTGCAGTGAGCTACAATAATGCCACTACACTCTAGTGTGGATGACAGAGCAAGCCTCTGTCTCAAAAAAAAAAAAAAATTAAAACTTTCGTTGTATTAATTATCGATTGTTATTTTAAAATACTCCAAAATTTGGTGGCTTAAAACAATAAACCATTTATTATTTTGCATAATTTCTGTGGGTCAGGAATCTGGGAAATGGATTCCCTGGGTGACTCTGGCTTGTGGTTTTTCATGAGGTTGTATTCAAGAGGGTAGGTGAAGCCTCAGTCATCTGAAGGTTTGACTGAATCTAGAGCATCCACTTCAAAGGTGGTGTACTCATATGTCCTGTATGTTAGAGCTGGCTGTTGGCTATAGACCACATGGACTTTATTGCCACATGGACTTCTGTCTTATAGGCCTGCTTGAGTACCCTCAAAACATGGCAACTGGCTTCTACCAGAACAAGTGATTAAGGAGTGAGCAAGTTAAAAACCGGAATATATTTTATGATCGTGCTACAAAAGTCATGCGTTATCATTTCTGTAATATTCTATTGGTTACATAGGTCAGCATCATTCAGTGTGGGAGGAAACTATATGAGGATTGTATGGACTAAATGTGTTTCCCCAAATTTTATATGTTGACATCCTAACCCCTAATGTGATAGTGTTAGGAGGCGGAGCCATTGGGAGGGAAGCAGATCATGAGGGTGGAGCTCTCATGAATGAGGTTAGTACCCTTATAAGAGGAGACACAGTAGCTTGATTTCTCTCTCTGCTCTCTGCCACGTGAGGCTGAAATGAGAAAACATACATCTGTAAGCCAGGAAGCAGGCCCTCATCAGACATCGCATCTGTAGGGATCTTGATCTTGAACTTCCTCACCTCCAGACTGTGAAAAATAAATGTTTGGTGTTTAAGTTACCAAATCTAAGGTAATTTGTTATAGCAGCCTGAACTAACTAAGACACAGAAGCCAGGAGGTATAAATCATTGAGGGCATCTGTGATTCTGGTTCCCATACTCATATTCTGATAGACTTGATAAAATATTTTACTACGGTTAGCCAATATATATACTTCCTTTTGTAAGTCATGAGTTATGTTTATAAGTTATTTAGTTGTGTTTTATAATAATTCTGAAACCCAATGATTGATGCCTTGAAAAGGAAAGACACTAAAAGTAGAGAATCATAAAGAAGTTAATATCATGATTCATTCAAAGGAGGATGAAGTCCAAGTCCATGGAAATAGAAATAAACATTTAGTGGTGGGAGAAGAATGGGGAGACATAAGGCCACATAAATATGCTTTGGATGTAAATTAGAGATATTAACTAAAGATGATTCTGAGGATTTTTGCCTCTGCTCATAGAAGGAATATACCTTTGAGTAAGATAGCAAAACACAAGTATGAAGAGTACTTTTGAATAATTAATCTAGTTTTTATCCTTGATATGTCATAACCTTGCTATGTCAGACAAAGAAATTCAGAGAAAAATATCCAGGAAGGAGTCGGAAACTTGGATCTGTTACATGTGAGAGGACACCTAATTACACATCTTGTTTGGGAATATACTGCTAATAGGGGTCATTAAGATGGGTGAAGGAAAGGGAGAAAGAGAAATTGGGGGTAGGGGGACAGAGAGATAGAATATCAACATTGAGAAGAAGTGGATGTTTCTGAAAAGTGGATGAAATCCTTCTTGGTAGTATGTTATATAATTGATAAAGTAAATGTTCTTTTGGAATTAAAACAACCTGATATATTGAAAATGACTTCACATTAGATGTCAGACCTATCACTGGTACTAACTAGAAGATTGATCTTTGGCAAATCATTTAATTTCACTTATTCTTACTTTTTACACCCATTAGACTTAACCTAGGAAATCTCCACAGTACTTCTAGGTCAAAAAGTTAATGATACCAATTATGTTTATGTTTGTTATGTGTGATATTAGCACTCATTCATAGGATTGCTGTAAGAACAAAATAAGATTAATGTATGTGAAAAGTGCTTTATAAATATTTATTGTGCAGAGTCTTCATTGTGTTTAAAACTGTTAAGGAATTTGTACATTTTGTTTGTGTATACAGTTTGTAGAACCACTGGTATATTTCTGAGTATGTTATTTCAATGTGGCAATTTCTGTTCCTATGAGAATAGTTTCTAAAAAATTATAGTCTGTAGTTACTTTCTCTTACTTGTCTCTTTAGGCATAAGGGTTGTATTGTGATTCCTGAATATAAATATTAATCTTCATGGTTCTAAAAGCTTTTTATTATGTTTTAAGAGATACTTTTATTTATAAGCTGGTGTATTTTCTAAAAGAAATTTACTCTCCCCTTCTTCTACTCTCTCATCTTCTGTTCTTAGTTTCCATTTAGTTTGATTTCAAAAATAGAGACTCAATATGTAGAGCTTTATTTTTGTTGGCACTATGAACCAAGTACAATTCATTAAAAATAGATCTGAAAATATACATACCAATTAAATAAGTATAACAACTTGATTAATCATAACAAGCATTGTATGGTAAGAAACAATGAATGACTTTATTTTTTAATAAAGTGTTAAAATGTGTGAGAAGGAAATTTTTTTATGTTTTGGTATAGGAATCCACTTAGTGGATTATATTTTCCAAAGCCCCATCTAGAAACTGACATCTCAAATCTGTTAATATATCTAGTACACAGGGAAGGGCTTTCTTGTTTTAGGAGCAGGTACAATTTTAACAGACTCCATGTTGTGATATATTCAGGATTATAACATAATTGAACAAATATGTCAGGTTCAAAAGTGAACTACAGCATTTATTGCATTCCTGTTAAATATTATCAATTTAATATGAATTTGACTTCTGTAATTTCTTCCTTTCATCCATGGGCTTTAAGTAGTAGGGAATTCTAGATTTGGACTGTTTATCTTAGGCAAACATTGGGAACTCAGGAGACACAAAAATATGTAAAATGCAAGAATCATCATCCTTTTTCCCTACTCTGAGCCCCAAGGGGAATTATCTGTACACATGAGTACAAATTCTGAATCATTAAAATACACTTGTTCATAGATGCTGGTCATAATTGATTCAGGGCTTTAAGTTAAGGCATGTGTGTGTATATGTGAACATAACCAATGTTTGCAACATAGCTTTTGCCACACAATTATGGCACAATGATGGCCTTTTCTCTCAGCTTAGTAGGTCTGTTGGCTTTAGTATTCTCTGTGTTGTTGTACATGTTAGCATTCTTTCCTGAATTTTGATCTCCTTGTGAAAAAAGTATAGTGAATCTCTTGAAAATGTTATCAAATGGCACCAAATGTCCCCTTTTGTTGGTAGAGACAACTATGAATTTGCATCCCATAAAGGAAATGGGCTTTTTAGAAATTCAGCTGAGCAATTTATATTACTTTTTGCAATTCTTCCTTGCACATTATCTCTGGTGATTTGCTGTCATGCAAAATAAACATCACTTTCCATTCTGTTCTCGAAAATGATAAATTATATCTTTTAATGCTTTTATAACAACTGAGAATATATACAGAATGAATGGCTAAATGAACAAATGTAGAATGGTTAAACTTCTTGATGTTAAATCAACTGGAAAACCTATGGCAATGTTTCAAAAGCTAATAGCAGGTGCCTCTGATGGCTGAAATGTCTTAAATTTATACTGGGCTTGATGAGAGAGAACCACAATTTTAAATAGCTTTGAAATACTTTCAAACTCTTCAATGTTAGGTCTTTCATATAAAAACAATTTTATTAATTGTCAGAGTATGTCTTTATCATTGCAAAAGTGAGGACACTTTTGCAATGTGTCATCAGTTCATCCAATAGATATAATGTCTACATTTTCAGAAACATATTTTTTACAAATTTTACAAATCAGGTATAAGGAATTGAAAGATAAAATCCCAAGTTTTACAAAATATGGAAAACATTAAAATAGAAGAATCCACAAAAGACAAACCTTATATAGTGCTCAAGTCAACATAATATAAATTTTAAATAGGTTTGTACAAAGTCATAAAATAGAATATGAGATCTGATTATAATGGACCACCCTCTCTATTAGCAAACGAGGTTGTGAATAGAGAGCAGATAATAAGGGGAGGGCTTTTTACATTTGCTTTTTCTCTCTAGGGAATTCGGAAAAATTATAAAGCCTTCAACATTTTCCTTCCAGGCATTGTAGTCACAGCAGCTTGATGTGTCCCATTATTGGGGCTGATTTCACATGCAGATTCAGTCTCTGGGGCAAAATTTCTTATGTGAGATTAGAACAGCTACTTCTACAAATTTGTTCACTGCCCTGGAGGAGAAAATGAAACATATGTCCTAACTTTCATGTTTCAGATCTTTGGTGGTCTGGAAAGAGGCATTTTTCCCCCCCAATAGGAACTGTTCAGAGAATCATTTTCAGTTTGCTTTATTGAAATTACAACTCCCTTGGGCCAATCATGTCTTCAGAAACATCTGCTTCACCATCAGAAAAGGTCCACAAAGGAAGCCTACTGTGCTACCAACTTACCTTTTAAAAGAATAACAGATCTTATTTATTTTACTTACCAAATGTACCTCTAGAATTACAGTAGCGAGGCGTTTTCATGAAAATTTAGAAAACAGGTAAATATTTTATTATGTAAATATTCATAGTTGTTATTAATTAATTTATGGGAAATTTAGTTTGATTCCTTTTTTATTCGTTTAAGTTGTGGTAAAATATGCATAACTTAAAATTTACTACTTTAACCATTTTGAAGTGTGTGGTTCTGTGGTATTAAGTACATTCACATTGTTGCACAACCAGCAAAACCATCCATCTCCAGAATTTTTTCATGTTGCGAAACTGAAACTCTACACCAATTAAACAATATCTTCCCATTCTCTCCTCACCCTAACTCCCGGCAACAACCATTTTATTTTCTCTCTCTGATAGTTTGACTACTCTAAGTACCTCATATAAGTAGAATCATGCAGTATTTATTTTTTTGTAGATAGCATACTTCACCTAGCATAATGTCCTCAAGTTTCACCCATGTTGTAACATGTGCCAGAATTTTCTTACCTTTTAAGACTGGATAATGTTCCATTTTATGTACATACTACATTTTGTTTATCATATTCATTCATCAATGTACATATGGGTTACTTCCACCTTTTGGCTATTGTGAATAATGCAGGGAACAATGATGCTATTGTTCATAGGCATAGCATACCTATGAACATGAGTACACAAGTATCTGAGTCCCCACTTTCTATTCTTTTGGGTTTATATCCAGAGGCAGAATTGCTGGATCATATGGCAATTTTTAGTGGTTTGAGGCATCACCACACTATTTTCCATGGTGGCTGCTCTAGTTTACATTCCCACCAGCAGTGCGCAGTTCTGATGTTTCATAACCTGCTAGCACTAGTTATTTTCTGTGTATGCTTTTTTTTTTTTTGAAAAAAAAATAGGCATCATAATGGGTATGTTGACTCCATTTTTTTTTACTATGAATAACAGTGCAGCAAATAATCTTTTACCTAAGTCTTATCTCTTTAGTTTCTTAAACTACGTTTTTAGGTAGAGATTTACTGTAAGATCAATTGTATGATTTTTATTTTTTAACAGCTTTATTGGGACATAGTTGATACACAAAAACTCATATGTGTAATATATACAATTGATTGAGTTTGGACACAGGCATACATCTGTGATACTAGCACCACAATTCAGGTAACGTATCCATTACCTCCAAAATTTTCCTTGTGCTATTGTGTATGTGTGCGTAAGAATGATTAACATGAGACCTACCCTCTCAACAAATTTTTAAGTGTACAATATCATGTTGTTAACTATAGGTACTGTGTTGTACAGCAGTGTCTAGAAGTTATTCCTCTTGCATACCATAAACTTTATGCCAACTGAACAACAGCTCCCATTTGTCCTTCCCCTCTGCTTCAGCAGCCCCCATTCTATTGCCTGCTGTTATGAGTTTGGCTATTTTAGATGCTTCATATAAATGGAATCATACAGTACTTGTCTTTCTGAGACTGGCTTATTTCACTTAGTGTTATGTTTTCCAGGTCCATTCATGTTATCACAAATGGTAGAATTTCCTTATTTTTTAAGGCTAAGTAATATTCCTGGCAAATTGTTTTGCAAAATTATTATTCTAATTTATATTCCTACTAGTAGTGTAAGAGTGCCATTGTAACCAAATACTTGCCAGTAGTGATTATTGTTATTATTTTAAGTTTCACTATTTTTTAAAATAAATAATGTCATGCATAGTTTTTTCAAAGTAATGGAAGTTTGGAACAAATAATTTTAATTACATAATCTAGAATTTTCTGAGAATCCTATTTAAGATTTAATTTTCATGCTGTATTTAGTACTTGGAGTAGAAAAGAGATTTCTAGGAATATCTGAGCAATAGTAAAGTTCAAAAGTTGGATTGAAGCTATCATTTGTCAATTTCCAACCAATAATATTAGCTTTTTCCTAGAGTACACTGGTAAATGTGGCTCACCATCAGAACTAAACTTGCTCTTTAAAGGACACTCTTGACTTTAGAAAAACAGAAAATATACTCTGTAATTTTTCTGTATAGAATCATTTCATTAAGATCAAATTTTGAGCTAACCTGGGATTAAACCAAATTATAGCAATACAATTAACATAGAAGTCTTGGAATGTTATTATTTCCTATTAGCAAAATATATATTTGGTTTGGCTTCTGAGTACAACATTATTTAAATTCTAATCACTTAAAATTATGATTTAATGATGATTCTTTTGTTAAATAAATCTTTGAATAAAATAAAATATAATATTTGACTATAAATAAAATAATTTTATAAAAATATGATAAAATTTAATGTCATTTTTCCAGGTATTTTTCAATTCTGTTACATAAATATCATAGAATTAAGTGTCAATTGAATATGTAAAAGAATGAACATATGGAATAGTGGGGTTTGAATGAATCGCCACTATTCAAAGTCAACTTCTGACATATGTCTTATTTTTCATACTAACATGAAATGGAATAGTGATAAGAAAGTACAATTTAAGATTAGAATAATATAAATTAAATTTATATTTTCAAAACTTATTTTAAAATAGCTTCAAAAAATATTGATACTTGAACTTAATAATTGCTAAATATAGTACAAGTAATTGTTAAGGTACTATTAGATTAAAGTTAAGAGTAGTGTTCATTGAAATACTTATTATTTAGAATTAAACTACGGAAGAGCAAAACTAAATATGCAAATATTTATTAGACAGCAACTGGATATAAATAAGTAGAAACAACATCTGCAGGTAGTACTTTGTAGGCAGTAGTATCTTTTAGACTCTAGAAGCTAGTGGCCAAAATTAATAATAAATCATGTGAGACAAAATTACATGGGGAATAATAAATGGCTAGGTGTGAATACCAGAGATGTTTCTAGGTAAACATTTAGAAAAGTGTGTTTCCCTAAGGTCCCCTTTCTTTTGGGATGACTTCCTGAACAAAGGAGATAAATACCAGGTTAAACTCATTTATCATCACAAGCTAAGTGGCAGCCCAGTGATAACCTCACAGGCTCACCGACTTAAGTCCCAACCAAGGGACCAACACAATTGATTATTTAATAATTAATTATTCCTTGGTTACAAATATCTTTGAAATGAATTTTCCAGAGTAGGCTGCTATACTAGTGATTATTTTTAAAGCCATTGAACGTATAATGATAGGTCATGTTTGAAAGCATAAAGGATTGGTATCCTTGGGATATTGAGGTTGTTTGAGTTCTACAAAATTTGTTCGTAAGCCAAGTGATTGTAATCAAAATATATTTTTTCATTTAAATATCATGTTCTTAGATAAGACTTCAAAAACAATGTATGCTATATTATAAATTAACAATACAGAATAAATGGTCCTTAATGTTATCTTTTATTTTCAAACTAAGTTATATCTTAAACACATGGAAAATCTCCCAACCTCCTTTTAATGAAACCATGACTCAGTGTCCTTAGTTCAAGAGGTCTATTCCTGAGCTCAGAATCATATGGTAGAGTTAGAGATCACTTTTGGTCATACTTGTCACTGGTTTCCTAAATAAGCCACCAGTACCTAGAAAGAGAAAGATGACAATGTAATCTACATGCTTCAAAGAAGCTTTGAGTCTCACACCTGAACCTCAAGATTCCTAACCATCTCTGTCAACTCCAAAAGTTTAAATGCCAATGGTATGTATTTCCTCGAACTCCTGGCCTCAAGCAATCCTCCCACCTCGGCTTCCCAAAGTGCTAGGATTACAGGCATGAGCCACCATGCCTGGCCTTATGGTATATATTCCCTATAGTGTTAAGCTAGTTTATGCTTGCATAGCTCTTGAGGTACAGAGAACTTATTAGGTAGTTTTGTCTTATGGCAAACATATGATCTCATTTACTAATATCCCGTGATATATTGTAGGACAACTAGCATTGATAATGGCCCAGACTCTTTGGTAGATGAGTTTTGAAAGCAGGTAATACGCAATCTCAACATTAACTTCATTTGATTAGGATACTACTAAATTGTCCTGACAAGTATGGTCTTCTTATTTAAATGCAGATTAAATGCTTCTTACATATTACTTATCAAATATTTCACACACATCTATAATATCTTCAGGTCATCTCTCATTCTAATTCCTTATTCCTTGGATGTTCTTCCAGACTTCTCTCTCTCTATGCTGAGCTATTTCTTCCTTGGAGCTTTTATCTTCCTCAACCCATTGTATTCCACCACAAAACTATACTTGGATCTTTTGTTTTCTAACTATAAGGAGAGCTGTTCTTTATTCACTAAACTTTCAACAAGAATTAAGTAAGAATTACATGCCAGGAACTCGTCTAGGTTTTTCAGTGAACAAAAACCCAAACATACATCCTTGTTGGAACTTACTTTTGGTTTATGCTGATAATAAAAGTGAAACTACTATATAGTCAAATACATAATAATTTTAAAAATTATATGAAAAATAATCATACCAGAGATTAACATGTGTTGCAACTGGGTTGAAATTTTAAATAAGGTGGTAAAAGTTGGTTTCCTTGAGGTATATTTAAGTAAAGAATATATCTAGATGCATAACGTTCTAGGCTAAGGGAACAGGCACTGTGAAGACATGTTGATATGTTTGAGGACAAGCAAAAAAGCCAGTGTGACTGGAGTGAAGTAACAAAAGGGCAAGAATTGTCCAAACAGTGATCAGAGAGATTATGAGGAACCAGATCGTGTAGGTCATTAAAAAGGCTGGCTTTGATTCTGAATTAAGTAGAGTGTGATGC